>MQRK01180358.1:287-10763 GCA_001938485.1 Girardia tigrina
TTTTCATTTCAAATGTATCGATTCAAACAAACAATTAAAAGTAATGTATCATGTATCAATATATAACAATTTCTATAAAATCTCGGAATCTGCTGTTTTATATTGGTTAAGTAAAATTACGAGATTATGAATATTTTAGTCAATAGATCGTAATGGCATTTAAAGTTTGGACATAATACAAAAATCCTTTAATTTAAATATGAAAACATTTTGTCCATCCACTAAATCCTGAGCACATTATGAACCAAGATTGCAGTTTCATTACCCTTATTCCCCAAGTTTTCTTTGTATCTCATTTAAGTTTCATGATCGTTTATTTTCGAATTCTTTTTAGGCATTCTTAATATCTTTACATGTATATATATATATATATATATACTGTATGACTTCCACTTAACGCCACCCTCAAAAAAAAGTCGCCTCTTCATGTGATTCTGTACAAAAACGCTGCATTGAAAAATTCAAATGTACAATCAGTCATTTTGTTTAATAGTATATAAAAAAGTATGGCATTGTTTCAAGCACAGGTATAATTTTATTAATTAAAAAGTATCATATCATGTCTGTCTCATGAAGTCATCAATGTAATCATCTTCCTCTGACAGGATGGTATCCAAGCCCATGTATGGTACAGCTTTTAATACTGTGTAGATCAGATCATCTGGAGCTGATTTTGCAACTTCTCCTTTTATAGTACAACAGATGGCATCAGGATAGGAAGAAGTAATGCTGCACACTTTAAAAGACTTGATAATTATATCTTGTTACACGTTATTCCACGCTTATTATATCAATTTCACCATATCAGCCTTGCTGAGGTCGCAAGGATTTCCATTAGATGGACGGCAAGCTGGTTGACTTTTAGATTGTAACCAATTTTCATAAAATTCACTATACTTGTCTTAGAACGGCTTATTTTATGACATATCCGCAGGTTGAAGAATCTTTGTGCAACCACCAGGTATTCATGTTATTGTTGCTTTTGAGGTTTTCAGAACAGAAGGTGCCTCAGCAGTGAAATGGCTACGAAATGAGTCCCAAAAGTATCTAATAAAAGGCAAAGTTACCCCACGTTTTGTATATCTAGGTTATAGTGTTGTTCGGTTCCATCCAACCTTTGTCGGACATTTCAATAATAACGTCTAGTATTCCTACCAACTCCATCGGAATTATTTTTCCTTTAAACACAAAATATGTGACAATTTACGTTCATCAGCTATAGCTAACAGACACAATGTGATTCGAATTTTTTATGTCCAATCGTAAGCCTAAGAACAGGCTGTAGTCCACGAGAATCTATTGTTGCATCTCGTGGCATATCCGTCCTTATTGCAGTTATGTTCATGTTGCCAATATATCCTAGCCACAGCTGATATTGGGAATCGTTGTTCTTTGTGGTAACAGGCAAATTCCATTACTTTCTTTGCAAACTGTAGTGGAAGTCGTTGCTCGGGTGTTATTTTACTATGGAGGTCGAAATCTTGACACTTCATAAGCTTTAAATCCACGAATATCTTTAAATTTGGGTCCTTGGCTAGATGCAGATAGATTAGCGTATAACTTGATGATAGAACTCGCGCTCATATGACATCCACTGTCGTATTTTACTTTCCATTTCTTCATTAATATGTTTTCAACATCCGCCTGGAAGATATTGTTGATTTGAAGCTTTGCATACTCCAATTAATGCATCTATATCTGAAATCTTTCCAGTGGTTTCATGTTGTCTCAAATCTCTAATCTGTTTTTCGTGAAAATGAAGCTGATTTTATGTTTTTTTGAAAGAGATATACAACAATTAAGCGCACTGCCCATTTTATTATTCAAACTATTCTTATCAAAAACTTCAAACAAGCTCGTTCAAAAATATTTAGATTTTTAAATTAAAAAGAGCAGTGACTATTCTAAAGTGTAGTGACGCTGAATAATCGTCGCGTTAAATTATCGGTGAGCTGAGTCGTTGCGGCTGAACTTCTCCCACTACATTGACTTAATAACATTTGAAATCAAGATCATATGATAGTTTTTTCGATAAAGATTTTTGAATTTTAATTTTCTGTAATTTTATTTTTTTTTTAATTTTTGAAAAAATGCCACATCTTCCACTTATAAAATAATAGAAGGTATTTCACGGTATATGTGAAATTTCATCTTAATGACGTTCTTCAATGCCTCGACATTGGTAGCCTTCTGGGCAACAACTTTCTGATTAATGATTCCCCACAAAGCATTGTCACACGAAGAAAGGTCAGGACTTCGAGGATGCCAGGGAATAGGTTCAAATTTGCTTCCCAATTTGTCTTGAAACTTCTGTTCCAAAACATTCCTCGTTGCTAAGGCAGTGAGCGCTGGTGCGCCGACTTCTTGCACATGAGACTATCTCAAGATGCTCTTGCCTCCAATTCAGGAACAAATTGAAATAAAGACCATTGAGATACTTTGAGAATATGGGTGCTCAAACAATGATTGATTGCTCCTTCACCTGCTCGCAAAAGTTTGGATTTTCTCTAGACCAGAAGGACAAACGAACAGCTCTTCTGTCTTCAAAATAGATAGCACATTCATAAGAGAACATCAGCTTATGATGATACTGTCATCCTTCTCCGAAATTTGATGGCAGCAATCAACTTGGGTTTGATAGTCTTATTCAGAAAGGTCTTGCATCTTTGTGTGCTTCAAATTCTTTGAAACTCATGTCTATCTTCATTGAGCGTTGTAACATATTGAATGATATCCCAAGTTCCTCTGACCTCTTCCTTTGAGAGAGAAAGATAAACACCATTACTTTAGATAAACAACTACTATAAGATACTGTAAATCTATTTTTAACTAGTCTACAAGTACACGTTCATTGAATAACAATAAATATTTCTGTTATTGTTAGGCTCGTGGTTGTGTTCTGATGAAAATTCAGAAAAAGAAATTTTTGAAACTTTTATTTAACACAGCAATATAGTATAATATTTAAACAAGTTTTGTTTAATTAATTTTCTGAGGAACACTTTTTCGTTTTTCTTGCACAAATCAATTAAATCAAAATAAATTGTAAATATCAATATATTTTAATTAAATGTAAATTTTATAATTTTTGAAATCTATAATAATGCATTTTTAAAATCTGTAATAAGTTATTGAAATCTTTTTTTAAAATATTTTTAGATGTTTAATTTAACGTAATTAATATCTAATTTGTATTTTAAATTTGTAAAAAGTTGTATACTTACATTTTTATTGAAAAATTTAGAAGAATTTCCCAAATCCTCACTTTGGGATCACCTTGTATAAAAATATTATGAAAATTATCATACATATATTTGAAAACATTTGAAATTCGGTGAAAATTTTTAAAGTTTTGGTATCTACAATTTATTCGACATTCGCCTAATCACCAACAAATCAAGCAACAACTATTCAACTGTCTATCATTAATTCAATGATAATCTAATCAAACATAAATCATCCAGCGAACATCTTTTAAAAGATGTTTTATTAAACACAAAAATTTGTTACAATTTAGTTTGAGTGCTTTACGACGCATGGTCTGACATTGGCAGACACAATTCAAAGCGACAGAGAGAAAAACCAGAGTCGTGAGCTAGTGAGGCCTTGAAAAGTCGGATACAACTATGATCTGGATAGTTAGCTAGAAAATGGCCAGTCAGAAAACCCGGAGAGACGGCAAACCCTATCAGCTCATGATTAGGCAGTAAATAGTTCCGTGAGTTTTGAGATATCCATATGATCAACATTTTCGCACCATAACCAGACCGAGTGACAGAACTGAAGCGGACGCAGCTGAGGAGCGAAGACCCTCAGTTGGTCATTGTATTAAACATACAAAACACTTCACCGTGAACTAGAGAAGACAGTTCTTACACTACGATCATAGCTAAATAAGCTAGATCCTACTCTAATCCTAATTTTAAAAATAGATTAAAAGAAATTATAAGAATATATAAAATCTCAGTGGGCAATTACGCCATAATTAAAAGAAGTGCCTGAGAAAACAGACTCTACAGTAAAACAAACTGTCATAAAAATAACTACAATGACAGAACCATGTCATATCCCAATCTGAACATGAAGGCAACCAGACCTTTGTAAATACTTGTGATAAGGTTTCCATGATTACGGAATCGGAAACGACAGAGAATCAGGTTACTGTAATCGCAAAATTCGCCAACCCGGTTGACTTGGATGATAGTCTGGCTATTAGTCAGTCACCGGTAAACTTGACGAAAGAATCAATTGTCAAAGACAGTGACAGTGATCTGTTCTCACACACCTCTAGTGCGTCATTAAAATTTGTTGCGCCAAAAAACAAAAAATATTATAGTAAAAATATAAATAAAATGAATTGACGGGATGTACCGTAACCCAAACTGTTATTGAAGTTGTAGATAGGCGACCCGACCCGTCATACTGGTACGACAACGAAGATATCAACATCTTTTTACAACATGACAGCGTTTCTAAGAAATCTTTGTTCTGTAAGACCATGTTGCTACTAGATTGTTTCACGGTGAAGAGGCCTTGACATCTGTTTTTGAAAGTTTAAAAGTAGAAAAGAGAAAATCGTGTGTCACTTCAATCAACTATAACAATTCACATTGGCTGGCACTACGCTGCACACCAAAGCATGTATTCATATTTAACTCGTTAAATAATCTACCTTCAGAGAAGATAGTTACAGCTCTCGTGTCGCCGTTGATTGCTGTGATTAACAAAACTGTTACCGATAGGAAAAACAAATTGTTTAGAATAAATTTACCTATAATTTTTCCCGAGTGTGAACTACAAAAGAACAATAACTGCGTTCCTTTTGCCTGCGGCTTTATAGAAAACATAATAAAGAAAATAATCGACCCCCTCTTTGAAATTAACATAAAAAACATCCGAAAAGGCTCTCATCAGCTGCGTCCTTATGTATCAGATCGTCCTGTGGGAACAACTGGGGGGGGGGGACAGTTCAGTCACTGAGATATCCAAAACAAAAGTTTTTTTTCTAAAAAGATAAGTCAACAGAAAATTAATGTCTATAATAACAAAAGGGAAACAACTATGAACCTCCGACGATTTGAATATTTCAAAATGTCAAATCTTATTGATATGTTGCCTCCTAACGATAAGTGGCTTACCATATCTACACAAGCCACTTATCACATTGCAAAAAATAATGAATCATACATAAAGTAATATATTATATAAAATGTTTAGAAATATTGATAAAGTTTTTTGCCCCTTATGTATATCAGATTTGCACTGGATTCTAGTAGTTTTTTATGTTAAGAATAAAACTACCACTGCTTATAATGTCATGGAATCCCTAACACTTGAACAAGAACTGGCAATCAACAACACCAATACTAATCTTCTCTCCTTCTTTCGATTGGGAGACAAGGGTTGGATCTTGAAACAATCCAATTATTTACTAACTTCACAAAATCTAACATCACTAAAAAGTAAGTTCAAAAGAAAATCAGACGAGAAGAAAAGTCTTGACGAAATAGCTCAATCTCGAAACTTTGAGAAATTTAAACACATGCTTAAATGTTTAATATGAGAAGGAATTCATGAAAATGCCATGGAAATGATATTACTATTTCAAAAATTCTACAGCCACATTCAGCTATGATTGCTTTTAACTATCTCAGAATACTATAAAGAATACATAGAATATATTTTCATACAAGAAATACTGGGTTAATTTTATGGATATTTCATCTGATGTAGGTGAAGTAGAGAATTATTATTAATTTAGGTTTTAAAGGTTTATTTAAAACCGTTTCCTGTAAGATATATTTCCCTATTCAATAATCTGATAATTTAAAATAATTTTATCTGTACTATTTTGTAAATCTTTTTATTTAAGTTTACTCTCAAAAAGTATTTTGCTATAAAATTATATTTATGATTTTTTAGATATTAAGTAATATTAATTAACAGACCTTGGCACTTTTTTTAATCTATTAATATATAAACTGCTTTTTTAACATAGAAGCTGTTAGCATGGACGTTTATTTATTTCTGTAACAATTAACAATTATTCAAGCAATTAATTGTTGAGGAACTTTTCTTTTGTTTTCTTTTCGACCTGATTGATTATACATAGGGGTGCAAACATGGCAATTGCCCCCCTAGGAACATTAATAGTGTATCATTATTTATTGTACTATGTCCATCTTCCATAGTTTCAGAAAAAAGGTGGGTTAAATAAAATTAACATTTCAATATTTTAAAACTAAATTTAACTAAAATTAACTAAATTTATATAAAATCTAACTAAAAGATATTTAATTTTAACTAACATTAAATAAAAACTAAAAAACTAAATCGTTTTATTCCTCTCCATTTAGAATGGAAAAAAATATTTATCCTGTGGTAAACAGAAAATAAAAAAAATAAAATACATACCCTAAGTGAACCTGAACCTGTACCTTCTACTAAATTCAGTGACCATGTATGAATCTTTTATCATGATGAAGATCGAATAGAAGAGTCAACCACACAAGAAAACCCAAACGAAAATATGTTCAATATGCTCAACATTTCCGGGAGACTTAAATTTTTAAACATTTCTTAAGTCAAAAAATCTTTTTTATTGAAAGTATTAAAGTATCCTTCGATATATATTGATCACTATTTATGTATCACTATTTATTTAGTTTCCCCTGATGATGACGGTTAATCAGTCAAAATTAATCGCAATAAATTTGATGATCGTTTTTTTGTCTTATATAGATATATAATTTAAAATATGAATACTGGAAGATTAATCTCTTACTTTTTTGACATTTACAACTTGAGATTAGAAATGTTTTCTTAGATTTTGTACTTAAAACTGAAGAGGCTTCAGCTTTCAATGTATTTCTGATTTTCTAATTAAGGTCTTCTTTCAAGAAACTGTTTATAACTAAAAGTAATATCATTAACTTTTAAAGATACTTATTCCTTTCTTTTATTAAATGATGCTTTATGAGAAATGTTTCTGTAAATATAGGGTAAATTTAAGTCATTGTTGAATTCTTGGTCAAGAATATAATTCAATAGAACGCACAAGTTTATTTCTGCAACTATTACAATTATTCAAACAATTAATTGTCGAGGAACTTTTCTTTTGTTTTCTTTTCGATCAGATTGATTATACATAAAAAAATACCGAATTATAAATACCGATATGTTATTTATTAAAATTGTTATTTTTACGAATTGAAATTATTATTTTTTTAATTACAATAATTTTACAGAATTACATTTCAATATTTTATCTGATTTAGTTAAAGAAACAAATTTCAACACCTATAATTTTACTAAAAAATAATTACTTCCTAATGTCTAAATTTATATTATTTTACTACAAATTTATAAATCACAATATCTGAAATTTATTTCCATTTTAACATATCATTGTATTAAAAGTCTTTCGGTTCAGAATTTAAATATCTATTTAATTCTTAATATTTATTCAAAGTTGTTTTAACTAAATTAAAAAAGGATTTTACATTTATGCTTATTTAAAATTATTTAAACTTTACTTATTTAATTCCATTGTAAAAACTTATTTTAATTAAATTAATAAAAGATTTATATTACTTTAAAATTATTTTAACGTTTTTATTTTATTTGTAAAACATTTTATTTTAGGTTGAGATATTTTATTTCATTTTAAACTATTTAAACCTTATTTTAAAGTCCTACAATTTTCAATATTTAATTTCAAATATTTTGAAACTTTCATAGTTTAATTCAAAAATTTAAACAAGTTCCGCATAATTCTAACATATACTATTGTTATTTATGTGATTAAAGCTGAATTTTAAATCACAACTAGTAAATTAACAATGGTAACTCCCAGAAATGTAAAAAATTATTATAAAATTTTTTATACTTTACGTTTAAAGTTCAAAATTTCTAAACATTTATGAGTTTGCCAAAAGATCCTCACAGTCTTTAACAAATACCAAATTGTAAGCAATAATTACAAATCGTTTAAGTAGTCAGCAAGACAATTCATTTGTTTAATTGTGAGAAATTCGAATGACTGACCACTCGCTCTGATTGGGCAACCAATCAGACCAAGTCATTCGATATTTCTCTCTTCAATTCGGCTTACTAGGTCAGTCCATTCGGGAAACTCGGTCAATCTAATTTGAATAATTATTTAATAATATTTTTTTAATATTTTCTTTTTTCTCTAATTTAATTATTTAATTACAGTATTTAATTATGTGCATAAAAATATTTATATCAAGCACACGAAGCTAAGTAACTCAGCGAATATTGTCATTCAAAATTATCACGAATCTGATCAAAGACGATTTTTTTAATTGAAAGCCTGCATTTAGCGCAGGAAGGGGAGACATTTGGAATATAAAAAAGTAACAACAAATGTAAGTATCAATTTAGTTTGAAATTCCGAAACAATTTCTGATATATGTATATTATGAAGTTTTCTAAATGAAACAATTATTATAATAATCCATATCAATAACACAATCTTTAAAATAGTAATAAGGATGAATTAATTTAATGAACATGTAAAATTATATATTATTTCGAACTGGTGGAGAAACCCTTTTGATGTGAATCGAGGTGTTTATGTTTAAATTATTTTTATGATTAAAAAAAAGTATAAAAATTATTTTATGTTATAAATTAAAAACATTGTAATTAAAAACATAATTAATGTAATTAAGTGCCCCTTAGAAATTTCGTTTTGTCGCAGCATTTCAAGAATTCTTTGCAAAGATGATTAACAGAAAAGAACATTTTTTTGTTATTTAAAATTTTCTTCAATTTAAATGAAAATGATTTGTGATAAATATAATCATTGTAAACAAGAAATGCGTCATAACAATTATGAAAGTGTTATTTTAACCTTATCTTGCAGATAAAATGTTTATAAAAAAATGTTAATTGAATTTTAAATATCGTTAATTAAATATTGTTTCTTTTAAAATAATATTTAATTACGGGTAAATATATTAAATTGGTTGTTGAAAATACCTTATATATGGACTACGTTGATGTCGATAAAAATGTTGTTTCTGTTGCAACTTTATCTGAAAATGACATCGTCAACAGCATTCGAGAAGACAAGAGGGAAATGCAACTGAAACAAGTGATGAAGAATCAGGGTTTACTGAACTAATTTCAACTAATGAACTTGAAATCCTCCAACTCTATGTTGAAATTAATTCTGCATCCTAAGAGCCCAATTGTGTCATTGTCGATTACAGTAAAAGTAGTTCATGAACTGGTACGTTTTGTATTGCAACAGGCCGAAGCAAACCAAATTCTTGATCATATCAGTGCCATTAAAGACTGGATCCTTAGTCAAAAGTCAAACGGAAGGTATAAACGATTGATAACTGACTTTTTTTCACAATTGTTAATTTTAGAATATAATTGTTCTACGGCATCTTGTTTTTCTGTTAATTTTTGTCATATTTCTAACGTTTACCTTAGGATTACAAAGAAAAAAAATAGTTGTGGACAATTTTTTCAACTCTTGGTAATTGTAGGGTTAATAGTTAAACGTCATTATTTAGATTTTTTAAGCTGAATATTAATATAATTGAAATGTGACATGTAAATTAAAATTAAAAAAGGATATTGCTAAATACTTGTAACAATAAACTTTAAAATAAGTGATTTTGTTCGATATCGTTTGTCTCAAATTTTTTATGGACCCCAAGAATTTGAAATATACGGAGTTGACTGTACTAAATTTATTACTTCAGAAAGCTACTCACAAAGCCGTTGAGACTAGCGAGCACGGACTACCTGCTTTGCCTCATCTGGAATAAACTGCCCTAGAATGAGGAAGTAAACAGCATCTGTTCGATCATTGTAGATGTGAAAACCGTCTAACCATTGCGGAAAATGTCAGCAACCTGCGTGCAACAAGCACATCTTACCAACAACGATGTGCATTCTCATGTACTAATAATTGAATTTTCCGGAGAGTTATACAGAGTTATATTCTTTGTGTGAGAGTTGCCTCAGGATTTATTGTTAAATCATCAATAAAATATGTTGTGGTTCACAAAAAAATTGTGGCAGTGTTTCTAGGTGGGATTTACTATTTGTTTTATTGATTTAAAACCTCGGGTCACTATTGATCAATGTCTACACGTAACACAACAAAAAATGTTTGCACGAAAAGAGTTTAACTATGACAGGGGTTATTAATGCAATGATTTCATTGAATAATATATTAATTAATGCGAGATTTCCGATTAAGTTAAACTGAGGAGTGATCTGACTCAAATCAAAAGATCAAATGTCTGTTTAATTCTCTGAGTTGTAAAGTCCATAAAATTACAAAGGCGGATTTAATTGAGAATATGGGATGCCTTTTTGAGAGGTGAGCTAAAATTCGGTCAACTATTTATGACTGTTAGAAAACAAGATTCCACATTCAAATATATTTAAAAAGACTAACATACATACATACATCATATATATATATAT
>MQRK01180388.1:5197-17238 GCA_001938485.1 Girardia tigrina
GTGAACATCTAAAATATCAATTTTCCATCTGGGTGGGAGAAACACATTTCCAAATACTAAACTCAACATATAAAATTCAACAAACCAATTTCAACATACTAAATTAAAAATATTCCTCACAATGCTAATTATAGGAAAAGGTAATCAATATATGAAATTTCTAATTGCACATTCAGATGAAGAATCAAAATGTGCATCAAACACATGATATCGATTTTTGACACTAGTAATTTTAAAAAATTTTATGTATACATTTTTGCACTTTTGCACATGTGCAGCGTAAAAAGCACTGTGCTAGCACATTAAAAATGTGTGGCATAATGTGCACTACTGATTGGCACTTTAAAAATATCGATTAGAAGATTTGGGCACTGTGCAGTGATCGATTAGTACTTTTTTCTTCGGTTGCTATGAAAAGGGTGATGGTTGCTATGGATACGGTATTTTTATCATGGTTACAACCACCTTGAATCACTGTATCCGTTGCTAATGAAAAACGTCTCTTTTTACCGTTGCTAAGGTAAGCGAAAACCTTGTTAGGGTGTTTACAACCTTGGTTACCGTTGCTGTCTAGGCTAAGGTGATTGGAACCGTTGCTAGGTACCGAGAACCAATTAGAAGAGTTTCCAAGTGATCTGGAACCGTTGCTATGGTAACTGGAACCAATCAGAACCATTGCTAAGGTGATCGGAACCGTTACTAGCGGGATCGAAACTGTTGCTAGAGACATAGGAGCCAATCAGAAGCGTTGCCAAGTGAATTGAAACTGTTGCTATGGTACCAAGGACCAATCAAAAGCGTTGCCAAGCGAACCGGAACCATTGCTATGGTGACCGTTGTCATGGCAACAGGTAGTACCCCAGGGGGTCATGTGAGGGAGAATGCCCATTTTCCTCTACTTCTATCAAAATTTTTTTGAATAATTTGACTCGAACATATTCTCCTCTCATGAACCGAAGTAATTTTCTAGTGTAGCCCGATCTCATAGTTCCTCTATGCTCGCCATCTCCTCGCTCGTCCCGACATTCTTCTCCTCGCTGCATCCTTCCATACCATCCTCGTAACAACCACGAACACTCACACTCTCCTCGCCATGGCCACTAAAGTTATCGACATCACTCGTATTAGCATCACTTTTCTCTTGGATCGTCATAGTCTCTTCACAAGGAACTTACTTTTCATCCTCAATTTTACATACCTTCTGGATTGCTCGTCTTTTTACAACTCCATCCGATTTGACATCCACTACTCTTCACTTTCCATCAGTACCCAATATTACTCTCTCTACTGTTATCATAGGACAATTCCTTCGACCATCATCTGACTCTAAAACCCATACCAAATCTCCCTCTTTCAGATCTCGGTTTTCTTTTAACCATTTACTTCTGTTCCTTCATTCGATGATTAAATTCCCATTTCCATTTGTTCCAAAATTGAATAGTGAGATTCTGCACGTGCTTCCATCTGGAATTTACATTTTTCTGATCCAGTCATCATAGAATCGCATTCTCCTTGATAACCAGCAATGATAAAATGATTTGGTACAAGTATCGGACTTTCTCTAGGATCTTCCATGGATCTCGTCAACGGTCTAGAATTAACGATCCCTTCTATTTCTATTAAGATTGTTTCCAATTCGTCATCAGTAACTTCAGCCGTACAGAGTATGGTGTATAGCACTTTTTTGATTTTTTTCACCATAGACTCAAAATTCCTTCAAAATGGGATGCCCTCGAAGGATTAAAGATCCATCTAATTTCTCCATCATTTAATGCCTTTAAGGCATCGTAAGTATCTTGTTTAATCTCTAAAATTTCGCCATTTATTCCTCGGAAGTTGCCTCCGTTATCCGAAATTATCATCGATTGTCTCCCTCTTCTGACAATAAATCTTTTTAAGGCTCTTATAAAATCATCAGTATCTAACTCTTTAGCCAATTCAATATAACCACACTTCCGTTTTTAACTCTTTTGGTCTTTCTGGCCAATTTTCTTCTTGAAGTTGAAGGAATTTTGGGCCCTTCCACCATTTTTGCATTTCTGGAAGTTGTGTCACTGAGCACCCTCTAGAAAGAATATCGGCCAGATTTTCCTTTGATGACACGTATCTTCATTGATTTCCTCTTGTAAATTCCTGAATATAACCAATTCGATTGCAATAAATGTACTAAACTTTTTACCGTATCTTGTTACCCAATACAATACATCCATGCTGTCAGTCCAAAAAAGAATTTCATCCATGGTTATACCCAAGGCGCTGGATAATTTTCTCGCCAACTTTACTCCGAATACCGCAGCCATTAATTTCAATCGTGGAATCGAAACTGTTTTCGTTGGACATACTTTTCCTTTCGCTGCTATTATATTGGTGTTATCATCATTCTTTTCAATCTCTCTGATGTAACTAACTGCTCCGTAAGCATCCTTAGAAGCATCACAAAAGACATTGATTTGAATTTTTCCTCCTTTTTCAATTAAAGTTCATTTGACACGAATTTTATCTAGATTCTTTTGTTGTTCAACCCAATTCTGGGCTCTTATTTTAACGGTTCCGAAATTTCTACGTCCCAATCGATGCCATTCATCCAGATTTCTTGTATTAATATTTTCCCCAGCATTAGATATGCTGTTAGGAAACCAAGCGGGTCGTAAAACTTGGCCAATGCGCTTAAAATCTGACGCTTTGTACACCATTCCTCTACTTCTTCTCTAGCATTGAACGAAAATTAATCTCGTTCTGGGTCCCATATTAAACCCAACGTTTTAGTAACTTTCTCATCCCCATTTAGAATTTGATATACCTTTGCTTTGTCTCCTTCTGGAATGATGTTTCTCAGACTTTGTGAATTAGACACCCACTTCTTAGTATCAATCCCAGCTGGCTTCCACAACCATTTTAAATCTTTATACATTTTTACAGCTTTGCTCTTCTGTCTCAACTGATATCAAACTGTCATCCATATACGTTGATTCAAAAATTGCTTTTGCCGCTTCTAGCAATGATTCCATATGTCTTTCCGCGTTCATTTTACTAATTAATTGTGTCAAAAATGGGGACGCATTAATTCCAAACACTAACCTGTTAAATTCGTATATCACTAACTCGTTATTCTTTCTCCACAAAAATCGCATTTACTGTCTGTCTGTTTCTTTAATTTTTATCTGTAGAAACATCTCTACAATATCGAACATTAAAGCAATATTGAATCTTCGAAATCTAAGTAAAATCTCAAACAGGTCTGTTTGTAATTTCGGTCCTTGATGAATCTTGTCGTTTAGAAAAATTTCTTGACATTTAGCGGCTGCATCGAAAACCATTCTAACTTTAGTGGTTTCTTTCTGTCTTCTTACTACTTGGAAATGTAGAAGAATCCACTCATCATTTTGATTATCTTTCTCTTCAGTTACTTCATGTATATATCCCTTACTGACATATTCTTTTACTATATTATCGTATTCATTCTTCAAACCGATGTCCCAGTCAAGTCTTCTCAGCAGATGATTTAGTCTTTTCTCAGCTGAACTTTGGTTGTTTTGTGGCTTCTAATTCGCCTCCTTCCACTTAATTCCTACTAAGAATCGTTCTCCATCGTAGCTTACATTTTTGATACAATGATCTAATAATTCGTTCTTTTTCACAGTCATTCCATTATCAACTCGATCGAGTACATCTTCTAATTTCCACAATCTTTGTTAATTATTTTCCGTCCGTTTCTCCCTAGTAAAAAAGCATCTTGCAAAATTTATCCTTTTATGATCTTTTTGTCGGAACCTTTCCGACACAAGTCCACCCAAGAGGTGTTAGGCGAGCTATCGGTTCATTTGGTAATCCTTTCACTTCTTTTATTGAGTATTGTAAGTTCACGGAGTCAGCTCCTAATATGCCATCGACTCGATAATTTCTATTAATATTTTCAAATTGAATACCAGTTAAATGTGGCCATTTTCGTTTTATTTTTTCCATATTGCAAATCCTAAAATCACCTGTTACATTTTCAACTACAAAGAGATTAAGCATTTGATTCACACACCCATCTATAGATTTCAGTCCAACGTTAACCTTTTTTACTTTTAATGATTTTATCCCGTTCAGAACTTGAATATTGATGTCATGATTTTTTCCTTCTAAGTTTAATTCATCGGCAACATTCCTATTAATGAAAGAATTAGTACTGACATCGTCCAGCTGGAGGTTTACTGTGAGTCTGATTTCTTTATTTATATGGTAAACAGGAACCGTTGTTCCACCCGATCTTCAGGTCGTCCCTAGAATCGGACGGAGATACAAGGTTGCACAGAGAAATTCTGTGGATGAATTGCTGGGCCCATTTATTGAGAAGTGAATGAAAAATAACACCGATCCTGTTTTCATTGTCATTAAATCTTTCAAATCTTTCACAGAATATTTTAACCATTTCAGTATCGATTTTCGAATTGATTGATTCACATTTCCCTTTGTAAAAATTAATCTTATTGGAATAATTTTCTCTAAAATGCATTTTTCTTTCTATTTAAATCATTTTAAGTTTCATCCAACACCGACATTCGCTGATCATACGGAAACACTGTGTCGTTTATTTGATTATTTATTCTCATTGAACATATTTCACAATTAATATTTCGATTGTTTATCGCCATTTTATTTAATTGCGAATAATTCGTCGTCAAGCGAAAATCAGAATTCATGAAAACGATAGAATTAATTATTCAAATTGAGTCATGATTTAAAATTAAATTTAATAAAATCGATCGATCAATAGCAAATTTATCTTCTCGAACAAATTTGAGAATACAAATACAATTTCTTCAAGTCAAATAATCAATTCAAGTCACGTTAACGATTTTATTTTTTTATTACAAAAAAAACTATTCGCTTTCACAAGTCAATTTAATTACTTCAGAAAAACAAAACCTAAGGTCATAATTCTTTTGATACAAAAACCAAAATTTTTTTAAAAATCAAACGAAAAATTGTTTTTTTCAAGTAAATGTCAAAGGCTCAACTTTCTTTTCAATTTGATTTTTCTTTTGGTAATATAAATAACAATAATAATTTAATTTAAAATATAATAATTTAAATGTTCGAATCCCGAACAACGGTTCTTAATGAAACACATATTTCATCTATTTTTGATAGATCAGCTACAATCGTACCTCCTTTCGGAATTTTGGAGAAGTCTCCTTCAGTAGATCTAACTTTCTTATCTTCTTTCTCTTCTGTTTTTGAATTTTGATCAGGATTCGAGTCGTTTGTCTTTATATGAAGGTTTATACAATTATTTCCATATCTACAATTGCTGGATTCGAAATATTTATTTTGACTTTCTTCCTTTGTTAGATCGTGTATGTATCTACACGCATTTCCTCTTTTGCAAAAATCCTTTTGGTAATCCCAACATTTTTTCGATCTAGTTGGTTTTCTTTCTTCTTTTTGAAAGTACGATTTTCCTTTAGAAATTTCGCTAATATTCTGATTTCGCTGTTGGGGATTGAATGTGCTGATACCATGAACGGCTTCCGCAGCGGTCCACTTTAATTCTACCTCATTTATTAGCCAATTCTTTAAAACTGATAATTTCTGAAGTTTTCCTTCTGAAAGACTAAAACTTCAGGTAATTTTGCCGTCAATGTGATGTATAATAATCCTCCTTCAATCTCAACTTCCTTGTTATTATTCTCTGATCTAGAAATGATAGCTTCCAACAATCCTACAAAACATTCTAGGTCCTTTAAATTATTTGCCCTCACTGGAAAGAACTCATTTATTTCTCTCATTAAATTCGCGTATTGCCTATGAGCAACTCCATATCCTTTGTCCAATTTGGCCAATATCGTTTTGTAGAATTCTTGAGTTATGTCGATATTTTTGATCAATGATTTTGGTTCGCCAATAAGGCATTGATCCAACATTATTTGCTTTGCAATATCTGACATCTTTGAGGAATCGACACATGCCTCGAAAGTTCGCTTCCATTTTTCATACTCACCCACATTTCCAGAAAATTTGGGTAAAGTTACCGGTTGGAATTTTATGGGAATTCTATCTTCCACCACCTGAACTCGTTCCTCCTCTGAACTGTTTATGATTGATGCTGAATCTCTGCTTTGCAGCTGCCAGCACCTTTTTGTTTTGATCTTCTAATTTTGTCAACTCCTTATCGATTAATGAGCTATACTCCTTTTTCTTTAACCGTTTGGCATTAATTGCCATTGATTCGAAATCCTTCAGCACTTCAATATAGCATTCGTTTTACGAAACCATCGTTCTATTGAGTTCTTCAGTTGATATTTCCGCATGTCGGAGCTTGCTTCTTAATTGCAATAATTTATCTTTTGAACTTCTTTGGCAAAGCAATTTTCTATCTAATTCATCTTCATCTATCTCCATGCCTCTTTTCAGGTCAAGTAGAAGATGAAGTGTAGCATTATTAGCTATATCACTCTCCATTATTGTTTTTTGATTTTCCAAGAGTAATCCATCTAACCATAATTTTTGTGAGTTCGTGGGAATTCATTCCTTTTTTTGAATTTTTATTTTTATATATCCCATTGTCATCTGAGGATTCACATTAAATGAAATTATTTTTGTATCGATTTTAATGAAAATTGGGATTTCTTGACATTTTGATGACAATAATTGATTTTCTATAATTATCTTTTGATATTTTGTAGTTCGACCAGAATAGAAGTTAGATTCTTCATAAATTTGTTTCTTCAGATCGTGTATTTCATTCATCATATAATTATTCTCATCAATTATTATATTCAATTTATCTATTTGCGAATCTAATGTCGATTGTTTCAATTTTAGTTCATCATTTTCTCTCTTTAAATCACTCAATTCTATGTTCAAAAGATTTATTTTTATGTATTAATTTTTTCACTGTCTCATTCAAACTACCGATTTTTATTTCAGTCTCTTTATTCTTTGAATTTAATATTCCCTTTGCTTTCATAACCTCTTTCTCTCGAAATGATTTTTTTAAGAGAAATTGTGAATCATCTATTTTTAATTCTCTGAACTATCGTAATCTTGAACTTTTCTAGCTTTCTCTATGTAGGTTTTACTTATTTCAATTGATTTCAAATCACTGTTTGGGGCATCTTTGAGTTTCGGAAGTAATGAATCTAAATTCATTTTCTCAATTCGATTCTCGACGTTTTCTAATTCTAATTATTAGGTTCGTGATTGAAATCAGAATTCATAATTTTCCAAACTTTATTTATACTACAATTTTCATTATTGAAACAAATTTATGAGGAACTATTTCAATTTCATAATCCAGATCTAAAAAATTCTAAATATACAATAATATCGATAAATAAATAAATATGTTATTTTATTCAATTTTTCATAAATTTAATAAAATCTTTAAAAATATTTTGAAAATTCAATTTAAACATAGTGATTATTAATAATTTAAACTATAAATTATTTCTCTTTAATAAAACATTTTATTTGTTTTTAACAAAAATTTGCAAAAACAATTTACAACTTTAAGATACAATTCACAAATTTGAAATACAGAAAATATTATTTTATTTTTGAAATATAAATATGGTTTTTAAAAATATCAAAAATTTAAAGATCACCAAAAAGAACCCCGACACTAATGATTTATCAGTTTCATTTAATTCATTTTTCAATACATCTTTCGTACGTTTGAAATCCTCTGTTTCATTTAATTTCTTTTTAGTCAATGCTTCATCCGATGATTTATACGATTTATCAACAGCATTTTTTCTTTCCTTTTGAATTTCTTCAAATACTTTATTTAGAGAAAACTTGACGTCTTGAATCGCATCGATGATTAGACAAACGCACTTCTTTATTCAAAAAATTTAAACTGCGCTGTGCTGCCAAAATGGAAATATATAGATTGAATAACTTCGATAAATTTAATTTTTTTATTAAATTATTTTCTATTCTTTTTTATTTGGAATCAAAAAAACGAAAATCGGATTATTTCTTTATTGCCTTTTAAAATTTTTTATCACAATTTGATTAAACTGATTCGCTCAAACAAATTCAACCTTTTTTAAGTTTTACAATAAATTTTCTTCACAATTATCAAATTAATTGTTTAATAATTTTCACAATTACAATTCAATGTTTTTTTATAATTAAATTAAATGTTTTTTTATGATTTTTTTTACAATTTGGTTAATCGATTTGGATTGAATACTAAACAATGTAATTATTTATCACTTATTCTATGGATCTGTTGGTTCTCTTCACCTATGTCTCAAACTTTGGATATCAATTATTTCCCAGCAAAATTTCAGTTGCCTACCTTAATGTATTAATTTGACAATGTCAATGCTTGACTAATGAAACCTTTCAACTCCATTACAGTAAAGAGGAGAAGTTTGGACAAATTAAATAAGACAGAAATAATCGTGATAATCCGACATATAAAGGTATATCAACAATATAATTTTAGGATCAAATATTGGTAAGATACAAGTGTTTCGGGTCTAGAACTTCAATTTATAATGTTCATGCAAATTTGGACAAAAGATGCCTATACTTTGCTTACAAAAGAACCTTCTTGGTCAAAAATTATTATTACCAGTAAAATGAATAAACTCGAAAAAGTTCCAATTAAATATTCAAAAGGTTCACGATCATTTTCTAGATTATTGTTAAACTCAAAACCTTTTCTCATTATTGTTGAACTTACAATGGATCAAAGTTATACTTTAAATTTAATATATTTTGAAGCTTAGTTGCATGAGAATTAGAGTTATAATAATGATAAATGGATTCCTTTTTATACTGAAACTCGAATTATAAAATTGGAAATTAAGAAAAAATAGAGTAACAATCAATATGAAATTAGATAAAATATATTTTTATAGAAAATCAAATAAAAATGAGAAAGTTTTTATATTCAATTCATTGACAACAATTCAACAGCGAGTCATTCGAAATTATTTCAAAACAAATGGAGAAATGCTAGACTATCAAGAAGAAAAAAATCTCATAAAATTTCAATATTCATGTAAAGATATCATACGAAATCAATTTCAACCTTAGTTGTAGAATAAATCCTAAAAACCCATGTAAAAACTGTTTTAAAGAATAATACAACCTTCAGAAATGAATTGAATATTAGTATCTTTACAACCAAATTTTCAAAACACAAATAGTTCAAAGAAAGATTAAAAATTATAAACAATACAATTCTTGATTTTGATTAAAACAATTTTGTTTTAATCATACTATTTTTCATCCTTATTGCTTAATTAATAATGTCTATGATACTATGTCTATAGTATACAATGAGACCTGGAACCAAGAAGTTATTTCAAATGGAAATCCTGGAGAACAGTCAACTTGGGTATAACTGTGAATAAATTGCATGTTTTTACAGTTACATTTTGACATATTTGTGAGTTGAACAATTATGTAATCTATTGTGATCATCTTTACTAACTTTTTTTTATCTGTTAAACCTTGTAATTTTCTATCTTTATTTTACAGTAAAACGATTGGAGGATCCCAAATTATTAATATATAAATAATATTTTAAAATAATATTGCACCAGTTTAACATAAATATCAATTTCAATAAATCAAATAAAATTACCAAATGTATCAAACCCTACTTTTCAGTATTCATCCGTGAAGTCAGAAAATCTATGTTGAATTCGAAAGTCTTCTTCAAATTTTTCAAAATTTTCAAATTCGGAAAATTACATCACCGCTACTCCAACAACCTTGTTATACTTAATATTCTCAGAATAACGGATCTTAAGATGGGGATTAACCTAGAAAACTACCAAAACTATCAAGTAATTATGTACAGGAATGACCAACGGGTCACTCGAGTTACATGTAATATCGGAAACCATTCTCATCTTCGGAAAAGATAGATTATTATTCAACAAATTATCAATGATCACATCGTGGAAATAAAGATATGGAGCTTTGCATCCGAGCATTAACGGAACCATCGAATATAGCGTTCGAATTAAGAACTAAAACATTATGATTTTTATTTTACAACTCAATTTTTCAAAAAAACATTTGATTATAGTTATTTTTTAATACAAATTTTGAATTACAATTACTTATTATAAATATTGAAATTTTTATTTAAAACCTCATTTTATTTACAATGTTTGTTACTCCGAATTATTTATTTCCCAAAAAGTCAAATTCTAATAACTTAAATTTTGATTACAATTTTTATTATTAATCCGAAATATTTGTTTTTTTTAAATTAAAATAAATAAATCATTTGAAATTATTTAATTATAAATATGATATTACAAATTAATTATTCAAAAATTTAAGTCACAAAAACCCCTTACAAAGCCGATTGTAATATTAAAAAATAAAACAATTGAAACTGTTGGTTCAGTTATTATGGTTCAAGTTAATAATAATATTGCGATAATAAATTAAAAGGTATCTCTTGCGAGATAATTGGGAATCAAAAATTGGTAGCATATCATGCGAGATAAATTGTTTTAGTTGATTGTCTCTTGTGAGGCATTATTAAAGGTTTCACAAAGTTTTATCTCTTGTGAGATTACATTATATCAAATATTTCTCTTGTGAGATAATATTTGAACTTTAAATCATCAACAATCTCTTTCGAGATTGATACTGGTGACGATCCTCAAGAGAGGAAGATTTACTGAACCTCAAGCGAGGAATAATTGTTTAAATTATGCAAATAGTTGGAAGAATCTTCTGAACTCAAAGTCAGATTACGTGTCGATTTTATAAAACTCAAGAGAGTTAAAAGGTTAATTTTATCAAATACTCAAGACTTATAAATGATGCAGTTATTGAGCGCGAAAGCGAAGCGTTTGGTTGGAAAGCGAGCTCAAGTTGAGCATGTAATACAGAAAATAACTGAAGAAAAGTGTCACTATTAAATGCACCAGTGATGGAAACAGACTTCATCAGACTTTGTTCACATGATATCGCCGCAACCACTCTCACATTGATGTTCTTTTTCTTTGGAACTCTGATAATTGCAAGTTGTCCTTTGTGTGCGCACGCGCGAGATCGGTGAGTCCACAGATTGTCCCCCATTTCATCTAAGTACACGATTTCAATCGATTCCGGGTTTTTGAAGAACCAGTTTGCATATTCTTTTCTAAAATCCTACACACTGGAGACACCTGAGCATTCTTCAACGGGATCCCTTTTTGTCAATTACTCTAGATATAGTTTTAATGGAAATTGGCTTGAGAAGGTCAAATACTGCTTCTAAATGCAATTGAATCTCTCGCAAAGATGCATCTGGATGATCCTCGAGGAAAGAGACAATCTCCTCAATACGATGCGATTTCGACAACCACAATTTGCTGGCACTATGAAAAAGTGCAGCGAAAACTGCGATGAATCGAATGTGCGATAAGGAAATTCATGTCAATGACGCTGCCAAATTTAACAAAAAATGGTGTCGTTTTATTCGTCGAGTAAATATATGTATTTAGCTATGTCTTAATCTTTGAATTATCTCTCTTACTCATCATCGATGCAGCTTTAGCCTAACATTGATATACCATGTATGAAAATAGGATTTTTGTTTGCGATGTTAGTATGGGAAAAATGGGCGTTCTCCACCACCCCCCCGGGGGGCGTAACGGTTACCATGGCAACGGTCGCGATCACCATAGCAACGGTCGCGGTTACCATGGCAACGGTCGCGATCATCTTGGCAACGCTTCCGATTGGCCGCCCGGTTCCCTAGCAACGGTCGCGATCACCTTGGCCTAGGCAGCAACGCTTCTGATTGGTCGACGGTTCCCTAGCAACGGTCGCGATCGCCATAGCAACGGTCGCGGTTACCATAGCAACGGTCGCGGTCACCTTACAAACGCTTCTGATTGGTTCCTTGGTTCCCTAGCAACGGTAGCGAAGCTGGTGCCGCCGAATGCCCACAGTGCCGCCGAATGCCCAAAAAAGTGCTAATCGATCACTGCACAGTGTTTAAATGTGCTAATCGATATTTTAAAAGTGCTAATCGATAGTACACATTTTGCCACACATTTCTAATGTGCTAGCACAGTGCTTTT
>MQRK01180409.1:0-10090 GCA_001938485.1 Girardia tigrina
TAATTCATTAAATAAAACATTAAAACAAGATACATAATCAAATTAATCAAATTTCTTTTCCTTTTTTTTACATTTTTCATTACATTTTTTTTACAAAAATTAAAATCACTAAAACATAAGTTTTTCCAAACTCAAACCTTTTAATATTTTTTTTTTTTATATTCTCAAACAATCTTTTAACTTAATTGTAGATTTCTTTTCAGGAGCTTATGAGATACTTTGTCCAATAATTCATAAGTTCAATCATTATTTATCTTCTTTATAGTAAACGGTCCGACGTATTTTTTCCCTAATCTTTTCTCCTCCGTTTCTTTGTTTCCAACTCTAAACTTGCTATACCACCTATTTTTGTTATAAAGATTGTCTGAATTCTTCAAATTATTTTTATATTATATGAGACTAAGTTATTCAGCTTTTGTTACGTGTTCTTTAACCACGATACATATTCACTTTCTGTTCTTCTGCCCTCGTTTTTTCCATTAAAATTTAGTAATGACGGTGTTCTTCCATACACTATTTCAAAGGGCTATACCCCGTGGATTTCTGTGTTGCACATCGCAAACGGTATTCTACAATCGTAAGAACTTCTTTCCAATCTCGTGTGTTAGGAGAATACATAGACGCATTTATCATTTTTTTTAGCTGTGCCAAAAAACTCGATTAATTAATCCATTTGATTGCGTATAATACGGTAAGTTTTGAGTTTGATTAATATTCATCGGAAAACAAAAGGTTTTAAATTCAGCAGAAACAAAATACGAACCGTTATCTGAATCTATACGCTGTGATTTCCCGTACTTTGATATCCATTGATCCCATAATAATTTTATTATAGATTTTTAATCTATTGTTCTAAGAGTGATTAAAGCCACATATTTGGAGAAATAGTCGATTATTCCTAAAATATAGTGACATCCTTCTTTAGAAGTTTCGGACGGTCCGAAGAAATCCATTCCAATTACTTCAAAGGCATGTTTGCTTCTATATGGGTAATTGGTGCTCTATCACGACCATTATTGCATTTTAATCTCGCACACGTTTTACACTTAGTAACAAAATATTTATTTATTTTATATTTATCAATACAATTAAAACATCTTTAAATTGATTGTCAACATTAATAAATAATTTGCATATAGCTTTTTCATTGCTTGAATCGCTTGAACTGTCTTCGAAAACTTTAACATTTCGTCTTTCAGTGGTTCTTTATGATTTAGAGTGCATTGTTCACAATAACTCAATCCTGCTCATGACACTATGTTGCATATACCTGAAGAATTATAAAATCAATAGAAGTCGAACAAGATTAATATTTGTTCTCTTCTTCTTCATTGTGCTTCCAAAAACGAAGACGTCATCCAAGTAAATCAAATTTGACAACTTTTTTCTTTGCAGAAAAGAATCATCATTTTTGGAATGTAGCTGAACACAAACCGAATGGCATTCGGGTAAATTCTTATTGTCCGTATTTTGTTGTAAATGCCGCTTTCTTTATATCTTCCTAGTTTATCGGGATTGGATAATATCCACTTGATAAGTCTAGCGTAGAAAAATATTTCGCTTCTCCTATCGCATCTAAAAATTCTTCGCTTGCTGGGATCTGACATATATCGGACGTTTCGTCTTTGCATTTAATCCCTGGTAATCAATACATAATCGTATATCTCCATTTTTCTTTTTACCTATTACTAATGGAAAATTCCACGTAAAATTACTTTGCCTGATTATACCCGCCTCTTTTAACTCATTTACTTTAGCATTTACAGGTTTTTTCTAAACCTATTGGAATCCTTCAAGGTTTGAATACAATAGGTTTTGCTTCTCCTGTTTCTATGGAATGTTCGATAATGTTTTTGACACCAACATCTAACGTATATTTAATAAAAATTTCCATATTCTGCCGAATTATCTGAATGGTGGCATTTTAACCATTCCGGTAAATTATCTATTTTTTGTCTAATAATTGAACAGACATCAGTTAATTTGGATACTTCTCTTTCCTTTGATACTTGTGATAAACTAAAAATGCCTTTTTGCTCATTGTATCATTTTTCTTTCCATTCTTCCACATGTGCTAAAACAGATCAAGCATATAACATTTTGACACCTCCATTTGACATATATATTTGAACCCATATAAGTCCTTCATGTGATTTAACTAAGGAATCAAAAATTAATAAATCTTTCTCTGCCATTTTCAGTTTATCCCCAATAAATAATAAATCATCGGATATTTATAATTTCTGCACATTTTCATCTAACACAGCACCTTTCACAAAGAATTCTCGAGATCCGGATAATTCAACATTATTACATAAAATCACACGCTTAATTAAAAACTTCTGAGCTCATTTTGCCCCTATATCCACATCCAAACCCATTAAATACGGTAGGGATTAGTTTAAAGTAATCATAGCTTTGGTGGATGAAACGAACTGAACAATAACTTTTAGAATTTCGACAGAATTGATCATTGGTCTGATACTTATACCATATGTTTTCAACATTCTCAATCCGATAAAAATATCTGGTAATATATCTGGCAAAAACATGTTTCGTTGCTATAGGACCAACATTTACCGAAAGTTTTATTTTTCCTTTGCAAATTACTGTTTGAGAATTGGCACATCTGACTTTTGCTTCTGATGGGTATATCCTTATACCCAATTCTTCAGTTAAAAGTTTTACAAGGCTGTCGCTTATCACGTTTAAAGCGGCTCCAGCGTCGAACATAACATTTACTTTTCTGTCATCAACAGTACATTGAACAATCAGTTTATTCATTGTTGATGACTTTTTCATCAGTACCTCTTTGTATAGTTACCTTTTGGGTTTTTGGTAGTGCCATTAATGTAATCCACATACTGGTTGGTCAAATCCCGTTTTTCTAGTTTAGATTTTGAAATTGTATTAAACTGCTTAGTCTCTGAAAAATGAGATGTGGAGTTAATGCTCTGGGTATCTGATAGTTCTTCTTCCTGCATCACTTTCACCGTCTTGAGGTTCGGATAGTGAGTATTTTTGTGATTTCCGCCGCATTCATAACATATTATTTTTCTGTAAAATCTCGTAATATGCCCAGTTTTATTGCATATGTAGCATTTAACGTTTTCGTATTTGTTATTTCTTTGAAAATTGTTAGTTTTCGGAAAACGTCGGTCTTTCAGTTTAGGTATCTCATCTCGTAGTTGCTTATTTTCTTGCTTTAACTTCTTTATTTCCTGCAATAACTCTGATACTTCTATATTTTTGTTCATTTTATAGAATTCATGATTATTATTATCAACTTTTTCGCAATCTTCTTCTCTAACCATTGTTAAAGCATCTGTTATTGTGGATGGATTCAATATTTTCAATATTTTTCAATTTCTGTCTCATATACCATGTCGAAATATCTTAACAAGAATATTATCCGACTTTACTGGTAAATGAAAAGTTTCTACTTTTATTCTTTTTGCAAAGTCTAATAACGTTTCTCCCTCCTCCTGTTCCACTGGTATCAATGGTAGTAACTGACCAACTTTTGATTTCTTTAAATCAAATTTGGCAATCAATTTTGATGACATTGTATCGATATTCATCGATGTAACATCAGCTTCCGACTCGCATTGGATTTCAGTAATTAAGCTGTTTTCAAAATAGGACATAAAAATATCATTCTTTGCGAAATCTTCTAACGCCGATTGATCGAAGAGATTGATAAACTCTTTCACGTTGTTTATGTGGTCAGTTATTGATCTCTATTGCAATGATGTCTCTAAAAGATGAATAGCTTTTCTTCTTTTTTCTTAATCAACAGTTCTTCCAAGTACTTCTGAGCTGTAACGTTTGCTCGTCACTCCATGTTGTATATCACTTAAGAATTATAAAATCAATAAGTCGAACAAGATTAATATTTATAATATAACATATTATTTAAATAAATATAAATTGTTGTTAAATATTTTTAGTTTTTTTTAATTTTTAAAATATATTATCATAAATGATAATAAAATAAATCCCACATCCAAGAAAGAAAAATTTACCTAATCATTAATGACAAAATTAGAACTCATATCAAAATGAATATCCAAATTGGTCTTCATCGTCTGTTAATATTAAGGATTACATTATTAGAGTTTGAAAATTCGACATTGCTAAAGTAATACTATTTATTGTTTACAATTCCTAATAGGTCACCTCTTTTTCGTTATTCTGTGATTCATCATATTCAACTTTTTTTCTCCGTCCGTTAAAAATTTTTTATAACTAATTATACCGTTTAAATTTTAGTAGTCATGATATATTTATCTTGATATTTATATCTAGTATTATAAGTGTATTCAGGGTTTACAAAGAAATTTTATCAGCACCTTTTTTACCCTTATAATACAGTCAATATCTTTATCCCCTTTTGACGCATAAATGAAATCCCTAAGCAAGCCAGAAAGTGTTAAAAATCTATGTATATTTCATGAATGACTTATTGTCTGACCAATGGCGTAGCATGGGTGGGTGGGCTCAGTGGGGGTTCACTCCGAGCTCCACGATTGTTGGGGGCGGCATTTGTGAATGGAAAAAATATTACACATAAAATAAAACGAAGAAAAATGTGACTAAAAATGTTGACCACAACAGAATGTTAAAATGATGCTAATAAAAACTACCAATGGGCTACAATATATACTTCTATGCAGCACCTTCATTGTAAATTCAAAGAAGCACCGCGACCAGGAACGAAAACAAAAGGAGATACTAGGAAGCAAACCAAAAAATGGTTTTTTCGTGATCTGTGGAACTAAGAGAAAAGTATGATGACATGGATGGCGTATTCTCTTTCAAAGGAGGCCATGTTTTGCTTTTGCTACAAGCTGTTTTTAGTTCGGCTGTCTGGTTTTTTTCTGCTGAAGAATGATTTAAGAACTGGTGGAAATTTAATCCTTAATCTCATGAACACGAATTTAGCGCATCACATGCCTAGACATTCCTCAAGTGGAAGGAGCTAGAGATCCGGCTCGCTGAACGAAAGGTAATAAAAAAAGTAGAGAAAGAATTAATTGAAGAGAGTAAGCAATGGCGAGAAATTCTGGCTAGTTTAATGTACATCATTTGATTTCTCTCCTCATATAACCTGGCACTAAGAGGCCATCGGGAAGACATCCACGAAGACAGTGACTAAGAAAATATAGGAAATGTTTTGGAATTGGTTCATTTGTTGGTCAAGTATGAACCTGTGCTCCTTGAACATTTCATAAAAGTTAAGCTGGGAAAGAATATCGTCACTTCCTGTTTGTCACCAGAGGTTCAACATGAATTTGGGAGCATTTTAACAGAGCAGGTGGGAAAGAAAATCCTAGCACGATGTTTTACGCTATTTAAACATGGATGCAAATGAAGTGAAAGTAGGGGAGTCACTTGTAAACTGTAAATAAAATTGTACATTTTGAAATGACTTCGTTACTTGGGCAATTTTAGTTTAAGAATAAGATTATAGCAAGAAAACATGAAATTAAAGTAAGGATTATGAGACTAACAATAACAGAACTCTATTTAATTTTTATCAAAGATAGTAAATGAGAGTTTTGAATAATGTGTTAGCGTTAGAGTTAGGGAGGCGGCAAATCTTAGGACCGCCGCGGGCGCCAATAACAGTTGCTACACCACTGGATATAATAATATATAAAAATCGAAATATTTGAGAATGAAACAGTATAAAACATTTAGTAATTAATCAAATCCAGATTTTAAAATTAAAAAAGCATTTTGAAAGATATTATTGGTCGAATATTCAATTTAATTATTTTATTCGTTCCCGTTTAATCAAATTATATTTGATAAAATTATCAAATAATTAATTATGTCTGCCAACAGATTAAGTCATGATGAATTAGCGTCTATATTAAAATTAAGAATGGTGAAACATTGCGATTTAACAAATAAATTGAAAAATGACCGACAAAAGTTAAAAGATTTAGATGAAGATATACGCAAATGTGAAGTAAAAGAAGCTGCATTTCAAAGTGTCGGACAATTTGTAGGAGAAATCTTAAAAAAGATAAGCGATGAAAAGTATATTGTAAAATCGAAACATAACAGATATGTTGTCGGATGTCGAAGTGTATTAGATAGAAGCAAAATGAAAGAAGGAACAAGAGTGAGTCTTGATATGACAACATTGANAATAATGAAGATATTGGAAAGAGAAGTCGATCCTCTCGTATATAAAATGACAAAAGAAGATCCGGGAAACGTTGATTATTCATCAATCGGAGGATTATCAGAAGAAATACGTGAATTGAGAGAAGTAATTGAGTTACCGATCAAAAATCCGGAATTATTTAAAAGAGTCGGTATCAAAGCTCCGAAAGGTTGCTTGTTGTACGGTCCACCAGGTACAGGGAAAACTCTATTAGCACGAGCAGTGGCAAATCAACTTGATTGTAATTTTATCAAAGTCGTATCAAGTAGTATAGTTGATAAATATATTGGCGAAAGTGCTCGAGTTATTAGAGAAATGTTTCAATATGCTAAAGATCATGAACCTTGTGTGATTTTCATGGACGAAATCGATGCGATTGGAGGAAGACGACTCAGTGAAGGAAATAGTTCAGACAGAGAAGTTCAAAGAACTTTAATGGAGTTATTGAATCAAATGGATGGTTTTGATAGTCTGGGTTGTGTAAAAATAATCATGGCGACAAATAGACCTGACGTATTAGATCCAGCTCTACTTCGACCAGGAAGACTTGATCGTAAAATAGAAATCGGTCTTCCAAACAGAGTTGCTAGAGCAGATATTCTCAAAATTCATAGTGAAAAAATTGCGAAGCAAGGAGAGATTGATTGGGATGTGATAGTGAGTTTATCTGAAGGATTCAACGGAGCCGATTTACGAAATGTATGCACAGAAGCAGGAATGTTTGCGATTAGGAGTGAAAGAGAGTATGTGATAAACGAAGATGTAGTAAAAGCAGTAAGAAAAGTTGCAGACGCAAAAAAATTAGAAGGAACATTAGAATACACAAAAATTTAATATTAATTATTTTGTTTAAGATATATATTTTCCAATATAAATTTAGTTTAACATAAATTAATTTCGTTTAAATTTTAATTGTTTAAAATAATGTAATTTATATTATTTTTACATATCGTTGATCACATTTTTTTATTTTTAAAAAACGTGATTATATGTTGTTATTTTTATTATATTTGAATTTCCTTCATTCTATTATTATTTATTATTTATTATTTTTTATTGAGTTTGAAAAGACAGGAGTATTACCGTTTTTAAATTTGTTAATTGAAAAGAAAGGAAGAGATTTGTAGAAATAAAACCGGTATTAAACGGTTTAGTGAACGAAGAGTTAAATAATATGATGAGAAGATTGTTTCAACAAATGCAAAGTTGATGCAAGTATAGATAACCAATACAAATGGCTATTATAAATCCTTTTTAGAGAAATTAATAATTGATGAAACAATAGATTAATAAATTACACAGAATTCACGGATAAAAATAAGAAAAATTAAATAATAATAAAATTTTTTAAAATCAATTGATAATTAAAATTTAAATTTAAAAATGATATCTAAATCTTACAAAATTAAAATTATTTTCAACATTAAATCTCCGACTTCTTTGAGTTATGTTTCAATCTTGTTTATCTATTTTCTTGTATTCTTTCTCGTCATCTCTGTAAACGGATTCAGGAACATAAACGATTGGGTAAAGATAGTTATTGTATATATATTTAAAATAATATATTAATTATTAATAAAATTTCAAAAAATCGATAAGAAATATTTTGAATTAATAATGGATTATTATTACTATTCTATTATCTACCGAGGTATAAGTTACACACTCAGCAGAAACAATTTTAATGTTACTTATGACTCAAGTCTTTCCAATGAAAATCGATCCTGAAAAATCATTTCAAGTCACATTCGAAATTGATGGAATATTCTTGAGAACAACTTCATTCGTCGAATAAAATGAAAAGCTCTTGTTCGTGTGTAACAAACAATTTAAAACGTCATTCCATTTCCTCTATCATTCCAATAATTATTATCGCTCTTCGATCAATGATGCCCAAATGGAAGCCGAAAAACTAGAATCAGATAAACTGATTAAACCTCTCATCTGGAATGAATTTCTCAATCAACCTGTTCCAATTGTCAATAATTCTGAGAAGTATAATTCGAAGAATTTACTCTTCAAATGTAATAATTAGTGTCAAATCGTACAAAAATAAAATATTTCGCAATGAACATTTAAAAGATCATCGAACAAAATAAATATTTGTCATTTTGTTTATAACTTATAAATATAAACTATATATTTATAAATATGTTAAATAGTCAGTATTGTTGGTAACCTTTCTATAACACTACCGATAAAACACACTATTTACAATTATATTGCAGGACTTGTTGAAGTTTGTAGATCATATGTGCAAATAAGCAATTTTAAAATATTTTGTAGTAAGTTTAAAATTTCTTAGGCAAAAGTGTTATTAAATTAATTAAATCACGTATTTACAGACTTACCTAAATTATATGATAATAGATTTTCTATATCATATCAATTTTATGTGGAGAAAAGCGAGCGGATTGATGCTCCTAGATGATTTCTCGGATAGTCTGGAGTCCTGGTGTTTCGTTCTTCAGCACACTCATCAAATCAGAAGATATATGATATAGCTGAAACTTTTTCTCTTTGATACTTTCGTCATGTCTCGTCTTGATTTTCTTGATTGAACATGTCAGCGATTTCAGCGTTAATATTTTCGGCGATGTCGGCGGTGTTTTTCAACTTTTAGTTTTGTGAGTTATATAGTAACTTTCTTAACGACCATCGATTAAATTTTTTATAAGAAAAAAATTTTCGTTTCTTAGATATTCTTAAATTTAAAAATACTAATTTAGTATTAAATTTGTTTCCAAGATACAATATTTAAATTAATATTTATATATTAAAATTCAAATCTAAAAGAACAATAATATATATTGATTATATACAGAATTATTATAATTTTAAAATAGTTTCCGGGTACTACTAATTTATGTAAAAGTTTTATCTCACTACTACCATTTTGTTTAAAGTTTTATCTTTTACTAATTTTTAAACTATTATAAACTATTATACGGTTACTATGGTAACTTTATATATGTAGGACGTTTCAAACCTTGACCTACTTCAACCCATGCACATTTTCAGCCCGGACATTTTCAATCCATACACATTTTCAACCCATATTTCAATTTGACTCAAAAAATTAAAATTAGACAATTATTAAAATTATACAAATTTCAAATAAAATTGTAAAATTAAAAAAATATTTAAAAAAAAATTTTCATTGTTTAAATTGTTTAACTTGTTAACTAAGTAATTACTAATTCAGGTTATTAAGAACATTAATTGAGTTTCCTTTACATTTATTATTATCACAATTTGAATTGTCACTAGAACAATTCTCCGTAAAACTTGCGTAGCTCGTCATCGTTCTTGATTGATAATCTTTAATAATATTCTTTAACGTCTTATTATTCAATCAAATTTAAAATACAATTTAATCATTACAAAAATAATTTATACTTTAAATTATAATTTAATTATTACAAAAATTATTTATAATTGAAATTTAAAATAGTTTTTATTTATTTTAAGAAATTATTATTAAAATATTATTTATGAAATATTTATTTAATTTTAAAGTGATTATTTAACTTGTAATAATTGATTAAACAACTCGACGTTTTAAAATATTTAAGATATCAATCTTCCATCTGGGTGGGAGAAACACAATCCTAAAACAACATACCAAACAACATACAAGAAACACAATTCAAAAATATTCCTCACATCCCCCTCGATTTAAATAGCTTTAGCCATTCTACATTCCTTATCAAAATTCCACCATCTAATTCCAATTCATAACTTCTTTCGTGTCTACGGTTCTTTATTGTTGCCGGACCTATTTATCGATCTTCTTCTTTTGTTATGTTTTCTCTCTTTATCAACACCTTGTCACCAACTTGAAAAGTTCGATTTGTCTCTACTACATTTTTGCTCTTTTCTTTCCTGGCCTTTTCTTCCTTGGTATTTTTC
>MQRK01180416.1:4975-19720 GCA_001938485.1 Girardia tigrina
AACGAATATGATTCGTTTTTAACGTTGAGGCGTGGGGAAGTTCTAGGAAGGTATAATCGCCCTCGAGTGATGAGTCCAATGTAAAGAAGCTAGTGATTGTGATATCAGAAAGAAGGATAAATCAAATAAATTGAAGGATTTTTTCCCGGTAATTTCAATATCAGTTTTTGCATATGAACATAAATATAGATAATTACTTAAATTTGATTTTGCGTTTTTTAGTTTAAGATAATCTTATGTTGGTGAGAAGAAATATATTTTAAGCAAGCATCTGAATACAAATGTACAGTTAAAGTGCCGCCCAAATTATGCGAGCGATTGACGCAGCTGGTTCAAATAGAGCATTGCGTGAAACAGGGCCTGGTAACCAAAACATGAAAAAGAGGCGGCTTCAAGCAGATAACTAGTCGGCCAGTAGGATGCAGAGGAATTATTCATCAGTGTCGACAGAACTCAGGTGAATTTGTCAAAACTATCCCGTCAATGTTTTAATTGGGTATTAAATGAATTTTCTGTTGACCTTAAAAAAAGATGTTGAATGATCCCTTCGATCAAAATGACAAAAACACATTCTTACAGTGAAGAAATCAGTCCAAATATTTCGAAAGAACGTTCTGTTGAATTTATTTCAAGGAGGTTATTTATATACACATAAATTTTATGAAATATAATAAATTATTTTCATTCTTTTGGGATTTCAAAGACGATTAATATATAATTATATAATTAATAAAACGAATCCTAAAACATTGAAGCAAAATCAATTTTTAAGACAAATTCATATTTGTATGAAGTTATTAAACTCAAGGGAAATGAAAGAGAACACAAAATTAAATAATTAATCTGACTCCCCTTTCAATAAGACAATATAATTGTGAAAATGAGAACAGATCTCTATCACAAGAAAATTATCCATCTTTTATTTAAATTAACCCCAGGGAGTATCCAACCTATTTCTTAGCACGATGCGCAAGGTTGAATAAGATAATTATTGTAAGAATTCGTAGAAAATTTGCCCAATTCCATAATTAAGACAAGCTGTCTTTTACAATTTTTATAATTTTTAAATTTTTAAACGAACAAATTAATTACGATGATAACAGATTTATTATAATCAAATTAGTAAATATTTGAATATGAATATTACAAGATAACCGACTATGAGCCGTATCGACTATTTGCCCCCCCCCTCGTTTGACTCCACAAAACAACAAAGAGATGAAAGCTTAATTCATTAATAATATGTACCAAAATAGGCAAATAGAGACTAATATTAGGTTACTGTTTGATAAAATCCAAAATCTCGGGACAAAGGAGGAATAAAAAGGCGTCTGTTAAGACAATTTCCCTTTGTTTGAAGGCTTTAATAGATTTTAAATGATATTTATGAGAATATCGATTAAGGACTGAGTGCGAAAAATATTACTAACTTTAAATCTCTATAACTCCAACATAAATTCACAAATTACAAAAAACTAATCAAGTAGGCTGTTGGTTGAATAAATCAAAATAAATTTTTAAATTTCATTTTTCACGAATGTCGTCAGCAACAGCAAGTCGCGAATTAATTATTCGTTTATTTCAAGAAATTCCACAATCAATTCAGAAAACAATTGCCAGAAAGGTAAAGGTTTGTCAGAAAACAGTTTCTAACGTTATAAAAAACTTCAATGAGAACTTGAACGTTTTTAGAAAAATTGGGTTCGGGAAGAAGAAAGAGTTTTTTGTGTACACAGAATGTGAAGAAAGTAAAGGCTCCGTTAGAGAGAAATCCTCGTCTATCAAATTGAAAACTGGTGGTAATGGCAAATTGTAGCAAGAAAACAATTCGGAAAATTAAACAGTCTGTGGGTTTAAAAACGTATAAAGTTCAAACAGTACCAGACCGGAACGCTAACAAGAACGTAAAGGCGCAGCAGCGAGTCAGAAAGTTGAAATCTGGTTTTCTTGCGAAGAAAAAAATGTTGCGTTATGGATGATGAGACTTATGTGCTCTGCGAGTTTTCCCAGTTACCCGGACAAGAATTTTACTCTGTAACTAAGAGAGAAGTTGAAGAAAAATTTAGAAGCAAGAAAAAATCTAAGTTTCCCAAAAAATCTTGTTTAGCAGGCTATATGTGGATACGGGAAAAGGAGTAAATGCTTTGTCACATCTGGCACAATAAACACAGAAGTCTATGTGAAGGAGTGCTTGAAAAAGCGTTTATTACCATTCATAAGTCAGCAAGGAGGTCTTACTTTCTTTTGCCGGATTTGACATCGTGCCGCTATGGTAAGGCAGCCAAGAAGTGGTACGAAGACAATAACGTCGATTTGGTGCAAAGAAAGGCAAACCCACCAAATTGTCCAGAGCTTCGCCATATCGAAAGATATTAGGCTCTGGTAAAAAGGCAATTTAAGTCGACAAACAAGAGGCCACATACAATTACAGATTTTCTGAACAAGGGGAATAATACAGCCAGAAACGTGACAGAAACTACAATTGCAAGTCTAATTGCAGTCATTCCGGAAAAGCTCGCAGAATTTATTAAAAAAAATAAATATTCTTTCTTAGCTTACTAAAATTATTTTGAATTAAACACATTTTTCAAAAGTCGGTCCTTTTTCAATCAAAAATATGGTTTTGAAGATAAAGGATTTTAAAGTTAGTAATATTTTTCGCACTCAGTCCTTATGTCAGGATTGAGGCGATGATGATGAGAAGCTTCCGTACAGTGAAATCGAAAACTACCTGTAAAATGAAAGCTAGTCTTGTATAGAACATTTATTGTCACAGGTGTCATAACTCATATACTGGAGATTTATCAACATCTTCAAACACGTGTTAATAATCATTCCCAGTAAAATAGATGACTGGTCAAATGTAACCAAGATAGAACCTGACCAGATTCGTTCCTCTCTTCTTCAAACAAAATTGTATACATATTATGATAGGTCGTATTGTGAAACATTACTTATCAGATTCTGTGACTATTAAACGAATATCCGAAATAATAAAAGTAAAGTGATATTAAAGTAATATTAAAAGTAATAGAAATATTAAATAGTTTATCTTATGTAATAAAAAAAATTAATTAAAATTAATTTAATATTTTAATTTTTTATAATTACAAGTTGGTAATATTTTTGCTAATAACAAATGATTAACTGCTGAGGATGATCGATGTTGATTGAAGAATATAATTTTTAAAACCTGCTTTATCGCATATTTATTCAAATAATAATTGTATAATATTAGGTCGTCAAGAACGTTCTCTAAGTATGGTAGTACTGTTTTTTATTTGCCTGTTACTAAACAAATATTCAACATACTTTGCTGTTAATTACAACATCTTGTACAGAAATTGTGGATCTATCTGATATGGTATGCTTTTTGTTTTCTTGTGTCCAATGATTATTTTTTAGACTTAATGAAGCAAGTTGAAGCAGTCATTTCAAAATATATGATATTTTAACTTGAAATTGGGAAATTCGCAGTTCAGACCGCTTGACAAATTAACCAAGTGTGGGGTATAAAAGTCTTGTAGAAAGTTGCTTGCAACAATACTTCAAGAAATTCCATTCTGGAAATTTTAAACTTGAAGATGTACCCTCGATCTACAGACATCAAGAACAACTCATTTTGAAGACTCTGGAGGAATCTGAAATATCTCAAACGGTTGGTGGGATTGGGAAGAACTAAATGTCAATCATACCTATGTTGTAGATGTCACTTGAAAGATGTGTAAGCCAAAACAGTTTCTTTTTACGCAGCCAAAATGCCTGTTTTCGATTAAATCATCATGTTGAGTCTGAATAATAACGTTCGAGGAAGTGGTTCGAAACTGACGAGCCTCCATGAACTTTTTAAAGGTGAAAATCAACCAAAAAGGTCTATGGTAACCGTATAACGGTCGGTGTCTAGTTTAATTTATTACAATTTTTGCAACCGGGCCAAATCATTACATCAAAGTCTATTTGTAAGGAAATCGACAAAATGTGCCGCAAAATGCGTCCATTCCACCTGCCCGACAACGCCCGTTAGAATATTTTGCAATCGTAGTCCACAAATTGAACGACTTACTGCTCGAAATTCTGTTTCCCCATAATCCATGAAGTATTAAGAAAGTCATGATAGTCTAATGTTTACACATTAAAACCATGAGAACTTTCCGGACTACCTAATAATTACCTATTATTTAATAATAATGGTTTTTGTTATTTAGTGGTGCTCAACCTAATTTTTAAGGAAGTTTATTTTTAATACAATTTAACATCAATCAAATACTTTGTAATTATAATTAAACATCGAAAAATGGATTTAGTAAATTTTATATATATATATATATATATATATATATATATATATACATATCACACGAGACTTACTGTGGAAATCTATCTGATAGAAAAATCTCAATCTTCTCGCGATATTTGATGCATAAAACTATCAGAATGACAAGGATTATGACCAAAAATATGATGACAAAAATGATTCCGGCTTGTGATGTTTTCACTAAATACATACAAATTAATGAGGAAGTTAATCATTGACAATAATAAAACAGATACAATTTAACTCACGCAGACCGCTTATTATACATTCATAACTTACCAGAGTCATTCGCGTCTGAAAATATAAATAATTTCATTTCCTTTTATAAAAATTATTTTCAATTTTATTAATAATAAAAAAAACAAATTAATACCGATCAGACTAAGCAATTAAAAAGAAAATCAACATACAAAATGCTTAATAAATTTCATTATATTGCAAATGTGACAATAAAAGTATGAGCAGATTAAAGGACAGGCCTGGACCCAAAACTGACAACGAAGGTCAACGTTAAAAGCTTAAAAAATTATTTTTAAACAATATCAAATTAGCGTTCAGAAGTACATATATATATATATATATATATATATATATATATATAATATAATATAATATAAATAATATTAAAATAGTAATTGTTAAAACAGATTTCAAAAATGATGAACTCTTCATGAGTTCTCAATCTCACGGTTCAGATTGGTAATTGAATTTATTTTGTTCATTTATCAATTAATTGATCATTTATTTTTGAATCCCCCAGATCACAATCTTCAAATCTGATTAACTGACCCAAGTGCAACTTTAAATTTGATCTTTTTTAGTTTGTATATATTAAAAAATATAACTCAAAACATTATTAAATACAAATAATGTTTATTTATTTTTGAAAATAATATAAGTTAATCGATTTTATTTATAATTTATTTTAAGAACATTCATAAGTTATATGCAATATTATTTATAAAAGAAGTTAGTGATTAAAAATTGGCTTTAAAGTGATTGGCTTTCAAGATAAAACTAATTAATCAATTAATTTGAAATTATATAATTTTTATTAATTGCCTTTGTTTTGTCTTTGCTGAATGAATGATACAATTAAAAAAGAATGGAGGATGTAATTAATAATTAGTATTTTATACATTTGAGATTCTTTTTTCAATCTTACCCGAGAGTAAACATAAGATAATTTATTTATAAATCGCAAGGAAATGTTGAACAAATAACATTTTGTATTAATTATTATTACAAATAATCTAATTTTATTTTATGGCTTATAAAAAATTTAAAATCAAATTTAACATAATTCTAAACAAAATCGCAGATTCAGAATGTTTTATATAATCTTGGATTTTTATATAAATAACTTATCTGAGAGAATCGTCGGAGATTCCCGTTCAAATAAACAGATTGTTTTGTTTTTATCTCATTAATTTTATTCGTGTTAAAATTAGAAAAAAAAAGAATTTCGTTCAAAATTTTATAAGAATTGTATCAGTTGGCATTTAAATATTCTTTCAGTTTTATCAGGAATATTCTCGGTCGATTGACCGGAAATTGACAGAAGATAATTCAAATCTCGACCGATTCGACACGGGCTGCGGATGCCAGCTAGCTCAACTGGCTCTATCGAATTGCCACCACCGCATTTCGCTAACAATTCCAATAAACTCCACAGAAATATTTCTATTTTAATATTTAATGAACTTTATATAAATTAAAATTAATTAATAAAAATTTCCCATTAATACCGTTACAGTACTATTAATAAATATTATAATAAATAAAATGGGAAAGTCCCATCTGATGAAATATTGCTGTCCATTTGGAATTTACTTGATTTGAACGTGGAATTCTGATGAACTTCATTATTGTTTTAAAAAAATTTCCATTGCATGTTGTGAGGAATATTTTAATTTGTTTGAATGTGTAAATGTATTGATGCTGTATGTTGATTTAAGTATGTTGAATTTAGAATGGTGATTCTCCCACCCAGATGGAAATTGGTATTTTTTTTATTTAAGTTTAAAGTGATTGACTATTCGAACACAATTAAAATTAATTTTAATATTTTTTGGTAAAATTTAAATTAAATGCATTTTTAATAATTTGATGAAATTTTTATTATTTTAAGATTTATTCAAAAATGGTAAAAATTATTATTTTTTTAATTAATATTTTTTAGAGGCTAAATATTTTAAAAAATAATTTAGAAAAATTGTTCGAATAATCGTGATTAAAAATAGAAATAAGAAAACCAATTAGAAAGATGGCAAACGATGAAAGACTTTCTGAGAGTCATAATGACTCTAAATGTGATTGTAATAAACATTCAAACCAGACTTTTTAAAATGTTCTTAATATATTTTAATATTGTTTAGTTCAAATGCAAGGTTGTTAACCAAGTTAATTTTTTCTTACTTTTTAAACCAAACCCCTTGTTGACAATCTTTGCATTTCAACTTTATATTATTTATAATCGATAATATTAAAATATATAATGGAATTATGAAAATCAATATTTTTGAATCTTACATTTGTTTAGTAAGTTTAGTCGATCCCATATTTAAAAATTTCGTTAGAACAGATTCACGGATGATTAAATTTGTCATATTATAACAAAAATTTATACAATCTTCGAAAAATTTTAGAAATTTGAGGAGACACAAAGGGCAGCTAAAATCAGATCCTAAAATAAGATAAGATTGATGGGCTTGAGAAAAATAGTCTAAACTGAAACAGGATCTCAAAACCTGGATTGTTGTTGTTTCCACAAAATGATTTTATGTATGATCAAAATGATGGTCGCAAAAAATTTTAATAAAACTTTTAACTCGGCATTTAAGTTCATGAAAGGTTCTATCAATATAAAGAAGAACAAGATTGGAAAGGATAATACTATGTACGTATTAGAATAAGATAATAAAGTTTCACAAGTTAATCTTTCGAATGAGAAAGAAAACTAACTCTTAGTTAAATCGGAAATAGGGATGATAAGATATTTGACATTTAAAAACTCTTAGCCAAACTGTTGAGATGAAATGAATGAAAACTGTTACAATCAAAACCGGTTATGAAATTCATGGCAAATAACTTTTGCAAGTCAAGGTCTAACATCAAACGAAAGAATAAAATGGTAAAGTATCAAACAAGTTTGTGAAAGAGGGATTTATGATGCTCTTGGTGGAAGAGATGATGTCACTACATATTAAGAAATTGAAGATTCAGATGTAAATGATAGTGTTGATGTTTAAAGAATAAACTTGATTTGTGAAACAATGCGAAGAAAGGTTTCATGCTCACCATGATGAATAAATCCTTTTATATCAATCTAAAATATTGTAAATTTATTGTTATTTTTATAATAAAACATTTTTCAAAAATTTTTCATAAAATCAAGGTGCCCCTTATATGTGCTAAAATACGGTACATAATCCACTTATATGATAACTAAGTAAGGCCAATAAAGAGGAAATGAGACTTTTTTGGACATTACTTGATGGATGAAATTATTTAAGGGACAATATCTAAAATTTACACTGCAATATATTAAAATTTTGTGATTTATATTTTTAAAATTTGCATGATGATGCTGGCACAGATAAGTTAATCCTTTATAACAGGTTTTTATTCTAATACTTGTGAGAATTTGAAATAGTATTTAATTAAACACTTGTAAAATATGATGAACTAGTTGATTTTTGCTCAAAGCCAATTTAAGCGATCAATAAAAGTAATGTATTTTGTTACCCTCGCAGCGCCTCTTTCTCATATGAATTTAAAAATAATTTCACACTATGTTTATAAATAATTATTTGATTATAAACAAAAATTATTTAAACTTTTGTGACCAAACAGATACAATTTATTGGACAACCCCCTCATGAAGAATCTACTTGTAAATGCATGTGTTGTACATTCAAAATTAATTTTAAAATTATTTTAATCCAAACAAAATAACTATGTTTGTACAAATTTATATTTTTCAAAGAAACTGTGAATAACAATATTTGATTCGTTTTATTAAAAATATTTTTAATCTTTTAAATGTCATATTGTCCGGGTCAGATGTGAATCCTTTACTATTCCCGAATTCGAAGATCCATCCGAGACTTCAAAAGGTTAAGCACCACGTGAGACTTTTGTTAACCTATTAATTGTTCACAACATCCAAAATATTCATAAAGATTTATTTTCAATCAGTTTTACATCACATACAAACATTAATCTATGCAATTTAAGTACCTTTTCTCACAAATATATGACATTTGTTGATAATAATTTAATTTGACATTCACTTGACTGGAAACTATCGAAAAAAGCGTGTTTGAAACATTGTAAAAAAATCGATGAAAAATTTTTATATACTCAAATCGTACATTTTAAACAATTTTGAGAAAAATGAGGAACTTATTAAAATCAAAGTTAACAAGCCAATTAAAATCAGTCGTTCTGAAGATGAAGGTTAAACCATCGATACTGATAAACAAAAAATTTAATTGTTTTGTTAATTTTCATTATTAAGAACACCAACATTGGTTTTCAAACTTTTATTTTCAATACAGTCAGAATTGTCTTTTGGACAACTCTCAGCAAAACTCTCGTCATTCGACATCGTTCTAAATTGATAATTTTTATTAATGTTTGTTAATAAACAATTATTCGATCAAATTTTTCATTATTTTCAGATTTTATTTTTACAGTTAAAATTTGGTAATTATAGTATCCATTTTATTTACATATTAATTTTATTTAAAAAATATTTTATTGAAAGAAGGAACATTTATTTAATTCAAAACTTAGTTAAAACTATTTATTTTATTTAAATTTTAATATGAAAATTTGAAAAGATTTAATATTTTTAATGTTTTTAAATATCTTATGCTGTACTTTAATATGTAAATTATATTCGAATAATTATCTATCGTGAACATCCGAAATATCAATTTTCCGTCTGGGTGGGAGAAACACATTTCCAAATACTAAACTCAACAAACCAATTTCAACATATCAAATTTAAAATATTCCTCACATTCATTTTAATAATTTGCCAATTTGCTAACAAATATTCTTCTAATGAGCCGCAGGCTTTCAAGAAAGAATAAAAAATGTTTTCTTATTTAAGAAGAAAAGAATTGAATATCAATTTTCTAGAAACGTGCATCGAAGAGAGGATTAATCCGTCTTTTATATACAAAAATAAACTCCATGTGTGCCTAGAGCTGGATGATGTTCGAGGAATTCATCAAAGAATTTTAAGAAAAATGTTGGAGAAAGAGAAAGGAGAAGTGAAATAATCAAATAACATTAGCGTCGATAAAAAATAAGTTATTGTTAAGATAAAGATTAAACTGTTTAAATTAATAAACAAATAATTGTACACCTCAAAAAGATTATCTAAAATTTAAAACTGTAAATGATCATTTCTTTTAAAAAATAATCTGCATACTTTCCTTTAAATAAAATATTTTCTTAAACAAATTAGTCTAAAATATACATTCATGCTATATAGTTTAATACATTATTTTTTCCTTATTTTTAATAACTTTCTAATAAACTACTTTAGGTAATATATCATTATCCCAAATAATACATTTTGTTAGGAATTAAAAGTAAAGGGAAAATTTTTGAAATAAACAATAAGAATTTAAATACCAATACACCAAATAAGAAAACAATAGACAATTGAAATGAAGTTAAATTAGTTAATTAAATATAATTTTATAAAATACCGGTTTAACAAAAAAATAAAACTTTAATTATTTAGTTCCTCAAATGTTTAAAGAACTGATTAAATAAATAGGATTTAAGTTAAGTGTAAATAAAATTAAAAAAAAACAAATCTGTTTTAATATTTGACAGAATTTTAAAAGCAGCGGGATATTGAAATTGTTCGAATCATACATCAACCAATCAATTAATTCTCAATTTGTATTTAAAAATTCCAAATCCTTTTCAATATCCGATAGTTAACTGTTTATATTAAATATAATTTAGTTTTCTGGATATTTGTTTTCTCCAAGAGGTGTACCCCCTGATACTAACATTTTTAATAAACTTAATTTACATTCTAACAAATCCTTTAATAATTACATTTCAGTATTATTTATTGTAAAATTAAAATTTTGTGTTGGAGTAAACAGCCCGATTTCCATGATACTTTTCTAAAAAATCATCAATAAAATATTGATATAAAAATTTTTATTTGGCAATCAACCTTTGTAACAGCTAAAAACTACTTTAGGCCAAATTGAGAGATAAAGTAATTTAATCAAAAAAGCCTCACGAAATTATTTCTTGATAATTTTGAAAATTACTAAACAGTATTTTAAAATCAGTTATTTTACATTAGACTTACAAACTTCCATATGCCCAGCAAAATTACTACCACTAACAAATCTGCTAGGGTTTGTGCTCCAATCTTGTTTATCAATTTTCTTGTAATTGGCGAAATGCCATACACACATGTATAAATATAAATTCAATAATACTTATTTATTATAGATTTTTTATTTAGTGTTATTATTACGACTATGGTTATGATTATGATTATTATAATTATTATTACTATTATTATTACTAAGTCTATTTTGATTCTAAAATCAATAATAATAAAATAAAAAGAATTGATCAATAATTTTATTAATTTATTATCTTCCAATCACAAATGAGATTATTTCCAAACCAAATTTACAAATAGAATTATTTGAGAAATTGAATTATTATAAAAATGTTTTTTTATTATGATAACAATGACACCATAATTTATTTTTTTAAAAATAAATTACTGTTGATATCATTTTTTATATTTGGCAAATGAAAATATTATTTAATCAATGTATAAAAATAATTAAATTTTGAAAATTATATAAATATAATTAGGATTATAAATTCAAACAAACCGATTAATTTTATTTTGAAAATTTATTAATTGTTTGTTTGATTACTCAGAAAACAACAGATCAAATTATGGAATTTATTTTAATAATTAATGAAAATAAAGATTGATTTTAAGTTCGATTTATTTGAATTTATTAAAAAAATCAAAGAAGAATTTTTTTTAATTAAACAAAAAAATTCAAAAATATTTCAAAAAATAATATTAAAATATTATTGTTTAAAATTTCATTTAGCTTATTAAAATGAAAGAATATAATCACATATAATTTACATTTCCTTTTGGATTTTTTTTAATAAAATAATTATATAAAAACTTACAACCGAATTAAATTTTATATTAATTGTGATTAAAAAACTGAAATGACTTTTAAGTTTGACAATTTGTATCAGAATAAAGACAAAATATGAAATTAAAATTCTTTCGATATATAAGACTTTCTTTTCTTTTTTGAATAAGGAAAGACTTGTATATAAAAATAAACCACTTAGGAAACCATTGAGAAAATAGAAAATGATTTTTTGATCGGTGTTTGATCAAGTTTGCCAAAATGGTAGAAGTACCAGGGATGAAAAGGTCATTTGTCTGTACATTTCATATATCCAACCAGTCAGAATATATTATGGCCGCGGTCACTCAATATTACCGAAACATTAGTTTCGAAATACAAAAGTGATTTTTTAATTTTTCAAAAAATTGTACAAAATAGTATTTTTTTCTATAAGTTTCCAAAAGTAAAAAACTATTTATTAAAATTTATAATGAAAAAAATTAGGTAAAACAACTTTTTATGGCAATTTGTAGTTATTATACAATCTTTGTTATTTTAGTCATTCTAAATTTCGCAAATTCTTTTTCAATATGATACATTTGAAAAAGTCGGACATAGATTCTAAATATAACGAAGATTATTGTAAATTTTAAAAAAATATAACTCCGTAAGAAAATCCGTTTTTAAAAAATAAGTGCTTGACTTTGTAAGAATATGTTACAAGCCATAAAGATGATCTCTTAGCACTTTTCATTCATTTCCAAGTTTCTGCCACGGAAATCTCCGATGTTAGTCCAATTCATAAAATAAAATAATAACTGTCTCTGAATAAAATATATTTTATTTTACTGAAGTCATTTATCAGTCATCTTACTAAAGTCATTTTCAAATCGAATTCAAGATTCATTTTATCGTACGAAAATTATGATCAGGCAGAAAAAAACCTTTGATCAGACAGAAAATTTCATAAAAACAAAATCAAACAATCTTTAATAATTCTTACAACCTGTTGATTGCTTACATATTTAACATCCGAATTTTAATAAAATAATAATAATATTATAATATAATGAATATTAAAAAAGGAGAAATGTTGCTTGAAATAGATAATGAAAATGAGCCTTTAAAGTTTGATGTTTACCAATAATGACCGTAACAATTTTGTCAATCGAATCGGGAATTATGGGATAATTAAATACTCATTAGAAAAACTATCATTAAATGGTTTATAATTCTATGACAGAATCGAATGGATAGTTGAAATGTTGAAAAAAATAAAATTCCACATATAATCCAATCATATTAGAATATTTTGACATAAGCCATATTGACGCAATATATATATATATATATATATATATATATATATATATATAATCTTTTGAGTAACCATTTATTATTACACAATTGATTACATGATTCCTTCTGGTCAAAAAAACATCAGGGGGATCGTCCATTCATGAAACAGATTTATAAACATTCAAAATAATACCAAAAGCGAGTCTCATCAAACAAGGTATAATTGTAAAAATTCTGATTGCATAAATAATTTAAATCACTAAAAAGATTTATTTAAAAATACTAATATTTTAATTTATTTTTTAAAAATAGCAATAATATTTTTTTAAAAAAGCAACTTTTAATAAATTTACACTTTAAAAAACTGTATTTGAAGTTCCAGTTATATTTGAACTTGGTGTTAAAGTTAGCTAAATATCCCAGTAGGATTTTAAAAGCCTCAAAATAGCCAAGTTCGTAAAGCCAAGCGTGCAGTACGACAGAACGGTAATTATAGAAAGCATTCAAACCAGAAAATGGCTATCAACGTTAAAAAATTCTTCGGATACTCAAGATAGACTGTATGTGACGTTATAAGGAGATACAGCATATAAAACAGTACAAGGAGGACTTTTCCACTCCGTCCAGGAAAATAAAGGTTAGGTAAAAACCAACAAGGATTCCAAAAATCATTAGAAGATGTCTATGTGTAATTGGGAAGAACCCGGAACCTCACTTCGAAAACTTGTCAGTTTTATGGGTTAGATTAACGAAAATTCTAAGAGGATCCCTTAAATGAGATATAACATTTGTTTGTGGTTTTGCAAAAAAAATATTTTAGATTCTAACAACGGTTTTTTGAAATACAGAAACGATGATGCTATTTTAATAATAGTTGTTGTAATACCTTATTTTAGCAGACGGACTGTGTCTGATATTTTTACAGGTGTGTACTCCTTTCTTTTTATTTCTTTTGGATGTGCTTGTTCGCTTTTGTTATTTATTTTTTCGTGTGTGTTTTCACGTTCATTGTGACCATGCACGTGTGTCGATGTATTATCCACCGTGATTATGTTTTTTTTATTTTTTTATGAAAAGAAAGTCAAGACAAGAAAAGAAAGAGATTATAAGAAAATTATAATTATATTATTATATCGCAGCCAAGAATATGAAATTAAAATTGCGATCAATACCTTCGATCGCAAATTTTAAATTCATATTTGGCTAACTACGATAATTATATAATTTATAATATTTGGCTGGCGGAGCTTTTATCTCTCTCACAAAGTTCGATCATCAAAAGGAATCACACCTAGTTTTGTCGAACGACTATTTCATTCGTGTGGCTTAAATCAACTGATTTTTTCATTATCCGTTGCGGTATTTTGCGTATAGCCGAGGTGACATTATTTTTTATCAAGGTTATTTTGGTCTGTTTTATTTTGTCGAGTGAGTGGTTGTATATTACAGAAATTATTGTTTTTGGTGTTCACTAAAATACAAACTTTATAAAAGAAAACCTCGTTGTTTTATTTCGATATCTCTAGTATTAGTAAAGATCAGCTCGTCGGATATTTATTTTTACAATTTTTGGGACACGATTCTCACCCTGACGACAAACTGATTTTTACAGTTATAAAATTGAATGTCTCATAACTATTTAATTTTCCCAGGACCCAGACTTACGATAATCTATAAATACGTTCTTTTAGTAAAAGAATTCATTAAGATGAAAACCAGAAAAGACAATAATCATATAAATTTGAAGAAATTAATACTTAATAAAATTTTGATTTATTTTTATTTTTTTAATGTGTCATATCAAAATAAAGAGAAAGTGAGAACACACACACACATATATATATATACACACATATATATATATATATATATATATATTTCGAAAATATAATTTGATTAAAGCTTTTTTAATACAACTATTGGACATGTTTCGATTTTTAAAAAAATCATCATCAGCAATTTTCT
>MQRK01180416.1:20550-34754 GCA_001938485.1 Girardia tigrina
TATATATATATATATATATATATATGATCTGGACTCCATCGTATGGAAGGACAAAATCAGAATTTTTTTAGCTTAATCAAGACAAAAGAAAAATGGAAAAATAATAAAAATTATTATTTTTCCTAATATTTCCTTTTCCTTGCTTTATATTCTTTCTTATATCCTGTCAATATTTCACTTATAAATTGTCCGCCATTACTTTTGTTTTGATTTACTACTACAATGTTAATGGATTCTAAATCAACTTTCCCCTTGAATCCGGGACTTATCAAATATATATAAAATGAAAGAGATTATCCAAAGTAATACAAATCCAAAGTAAATATAAAAATATTTTACAAAATGAACAGACTTTTAAATAAAAAAATTTAACGTTATTTTGTTGAAAATTTTCTTTTTCTTTCGGCAAATTTTTCATCGAGTAAATCTCAAATCGCGAAGTATTTTGCGAAAGTGTACAGCTTGAAGTGTGGTATTTTGTCAATATTTCACTTGTTTGATCCAAGTCAATAAATGGGGAGAAAATTATTTGTCCGTAGATAACGGCAAAGTGGAATACGAGGGAACTACTTTAATGCCACTAGTATTCCTAATATTTGCATATTTCCCCATTTTGCCTCAAAATTAATTATTAATGAATCATAATTAACTTAAACGTTTTAATTAATACGTATTTGTATTCATTAATAAAGTATAATAAGGATTATTATTATTTTATTATAATTATTTATCGCTTCTACATATTTAGTATTTGTTTCATTTTTCTCAGAAAAAAATGCTGCACTTATATTTTATTTTAAATATTTAAAATATTTGTTATAATTTATTTAATTACATCGTATTATATGAGCAAGCATTCTACGTGAGTTTTAAGTGCTGTGTAAAGTATATAATGAATATAAATAAATTTTGTTTAGAATAAAATCCGATTTCAATGACACTTAATAAAAATTATAATATAAATGTAGGCAATGAATTATTTTAAATTCAATATGGATTATTAGTAAAAACACATGTACTTATTATTGTTTAAATATTTCAGTCGATTAAATTTTCGTTATTTTTAAAATATGGTTCGTGGAGAAAAGATGCATACGGAAATGCGTGAGAAAATATTTGCTATGCATGTTAAAGAAAACTCATTAAGGGAAATGTCAAAAATTTTAGAGTTAAGTAAATCGACAGTGTTCGATAACATTAAAAAAGCTAAATACCGTCAGAATAACTCATCGCCAAAGAAATCTGGACGACCAAAGTTGACTTCCGCTACTGATAACCGGTGTTTGAAGAGGTTAATTCCCCAATATCGTCGTGCTACTGTTCAAGAAATCAACGAGAAATGGAGTATGCAAACAGGCATTTCTTCTTTTCCGTTCACTTGTCAACGTCGAATACATGTAATAAATTATTCATTATACAATGTAAGATTTTCTTAATGAAATATAAGCATTGCGTAACACTTCTTTAAGACTAAAAACAAACCATTTCTGTAACCTATTCAAAAGAAAAAGAGACTTGAATGGCTCTTAATCATAGTAAATGGAGCCAAAATGATTGGAATAAAGTTATTTTTTCAGATGAATCTCGTTTTGAATTGTCTATGGGTTCTATCGGTCTTAAGACTTAGTACGAGTCATTATTATCGGACTGTTTAAACCGAACTCTGAAATTTCCAGAAAGTATAATGATTTGGGGTTGTATGACAAGCAAAGGACTTTGCAGTCTTCACTTCATAGAGGGCACAATGAACTCTACAAAGTATACCGAGATATTAAGGGTAAGTCTCATCCCATCTATTACGTAATATTTTGACAATGGAGATTTCATTTTTCAACAAGATGGAGCATCTTGTCATACCTCTAAATTTACAAAAACTTGAATGATGAAAAATAATATGTCCTTCTGGACATGGCCTTCAGGAAGCCCAGATTTAAGTCCCATAGAGAATGTCTGGGCAATTATGAAAAAGGAATTACGAAAGAAACGTCCTAAAAATAAAATTGATTTGAAGAATAAAATTTTAGCAATATTGAATAGTTTTCCCATTGATAAATGTCAGGATTTATACAATTCAATGAATAGAAGAATGGAAGATGTCATAAAAGCAAAGGGCGATGTTACAAGATTTTAAATAGTAGGTGTCTGAATTCTTTTGAATTGAAAAGCAGATGTCTGAATTCTTTTGAATTTGAGAACAAATTTTTAAATGCGAATAAATTTTTATTAGTTAACTTTTTTATTTGATTTCTTCAAATTATTTTAGAATTGTATTTAGATTATCGTAAAATATGAAATTAATTCATCTATAATACAAATAAGTACATATTATTTATAATTTAAAATTTTTAATAAGAATTATTTTACGTGTCCGAATACATATGAATTTGGGTAGTATTACAGTCGCTTCCATTTAATAGTAAGTTTAATCAAGGAATACGAATACATTTAGTTGTAATAAAGGATTTATACTGTGCCTTATTTTATAAATCTTGAAAATCTTCTTCAACAGTCATTTCTTAATTGTCTTAAAATGGAATCTATGAAATCACTCCTACATATTTGCTCTAAAATTTCTTTTCCGCCGTTATCCGCTAATGTCAGCACCTCTGTAATCGACGAAAAAATATTTGTCACGATTCAATGAGACTTCTTCATTATCGTACTGTTGATGATCACTAAAGTACAGTTCTCCATGAGTTTGTAGTGAACAATGTTAATATTGATTGCAAGAATTACAACCAGTAGTATATTACGAAACAAAGAGGATAAAATACGATATAATGCTCGATATCAGCCTGGAATCTGTATACATCATGTGTTCTTGGGGCCAAGCATTATTTTTATTCCACTATAAAATAAAATAATTATCTATTAAAGTGTGATTATGATTACGAAACAATACAGTTCAGTAAACGAGCCAATTATATAAGAATATTAATTTTCTATGATTCAATTAAACTTAATTTTTCATAAAGAATCTTAATTTAAGATCAGTTTTTGAATGATTATTAATAATATATTTAATCAGTTTCTCTTGAATAAATAATTGAAGCTTATGGATAGTCAAATATTGAACGTCGCAGCTACCAATAACTAACATATAACTAAATATAACAATCATTATAACAAAATAATCAAAGAGGGTATTTCGAAAACCTTATCTCTTAATCTGACCAACACTCTTTTAATGAAGTTTAGGTCAACTTTCTACAACAAGGAGTTCCCCGATTCCGCCATGTAACATTAGTCGTCACAAAACTACTTTTTGACGTCTTGCAGTGCACTAATTATAATTAACGATCGTCTTATTTCCAAATAAATAAATTGATCTGATATGGCCCGCTTTTGGATCAAACATTGGATAAATCCCAATAATATAATTTTTGTAATTTGAAACTGCACGATTTCAATAACTATTATATAAAATATATATAAACATTTTTTTAATATTTCATTTTAAATAAAATTAAAAATGTAGGTTCTTTTACTGTTTTGTCATTTCAGTCACATATATTGTGTTCCATGAAGGTCATTAAATATCATCTTAATTAAGAGTCATAAAAGAACGAATTAAAATATTATTAAATAACAAATGAAAATATCAAGTCTTTGTAAATCTAATCTAATTTTAACGTTAGTGTTGCAATGTATTTTACTATTTCTTCCTTTTACTTTTTTGTAATATAATTTATAAGAATAATTTTTAAAAACAACCAGAAGTGAAAGAACGTACTCAGAAAGTAAGCAGCATGACCTAGGGTGAACCTATTTTTCATTATAATTTTCTAAAATATCCAATTTCAAATATTGATCAGGCCCTTACTTACATCAACGATTGCGATATCAGTTCAGGCACCTAGGATGTGCAGTCCATGTCGGACGACCAAAGACTCAAAACTCAGGAAGCGATCGTATAAATCAAATCTCGATACATTAACTCCAACTGTTCATTTGCAGTACAACAAATCACAACGCATTAATTTTTCTTCAATCAATTCAAAAAGTAAAATTTACATTTTTTTAAAAATTTAGCTCGACTAAAATAACATGCTTTTCGGCTTTTAAATTATTTTTTGAAATGTTTTTGCTAGCCCAACGGATCTTTTAGACAGTGTCTGAGTAATTTGTGGGCAATATGGTTTATTGATTTTTAAGTGAGACTAAAAAATATTATAATTGAATTTTGAAAATATGTCATTGATTTTGTAAATAAGCATTACTACATTAAAATTTTAAATGTGGTTCATCAAATACCATATACATGAATGTTTAAGACACATTTTTTAGTTTTATTACATAAATTATTTATTATTAATAAGTATTAATTATTATTAAAAGTAAGCATAAGAACTATAAAATAATATTTCCAATTTTCGTTTATGATTATATCTCTATTTCTTTTTGACAGATTAAAGGTTGTGGTTAAAGAATTCGTTGATTTAAATATTGATTGCTTGCTAAACGTCTTTTTTATTTTTTTAGTTAAGTAGTAACATAAAATAATAATTATAAAACAACTATTTTACTTCTATTATAAATGTACCCTGAAAATAAATTGTCGGCCTTAACCTCAGCTCACATTGATTGTAGAAATTGCTTTAAAAGACTTGGACAGAAAGACTAGATTGATCATTGTACATTTCACAAATGGACTTAGAATTAAATATACACTCTTGCTAATTCTACATATTTCCCATATTTTCAGGAATCAGTATAGGAAAAGCTTGTATTATTTATTATTTGAACCTTTTTATTATAAATTTTCTAACTTTTTTATTTTTAGAATATTTTGAATATATGACATTTTTTTCGCTAAATAGTAAAAATTATACTTCTTATGTATTTAAAGTATTAATAAAATATTTAAGTAATAAAAATATTTTATATTAAATTTTCTGCTTCCTATCCAAGAAGGAAATATAAATTTTCTTTTACTTTTAATTTATCTGGAAACATAAAAGATATTATTTTCTTTATTAAAAATAAATATTATATCTATATAAATGTGTGTGTGTTTTTAGTAATTTCAAAAATTAATTCCAGTTAATAAATTCTGCAAATAATTTATCAAATTGGTTTTATTATTATTTATTTGGAAATAAATTTTGAAAAAATATTTCATTTAAGTCAGTCTTTAAATTTAAAAATAATCTATAAAAATAAATAAAATTTTATTGTCTTAATAAATATACCAAATTTGATGATTTTGAAGAATAAATAGAGCTTGGGCAAATTACGTCTTAAATAACTGAAATTGTCATTTTATATCTGGTACAAAAACGTCCTGGTTCGGTTAATAAATATTTTTATTTTACAAATTCTCTTCTGCTTTTTTTAAAAAAGATATAAATTTTAAAAAAAACGATTTACATAATTTACAAATAAAATTATAATTGAAGAACATTAAATTTGTATTAATTCGTAGAATAAAGAACTAAAAATAGGAAAATAAAAACATTATTTTTATGAGCCATAAAAGAGAAGTATGGCGGGTATAATATGTATTGTTAGAAACCCAACTAACAATGTACAAGTGAATAAAAATTGGTCTGAATATCAACGAAATCCCCAATTGATTAATGACTTTTCCTTCATTAGCCAGTCCTTTGGAGTCACAGTTTTGCTGTCCTCTATTTACTATACCATATGACACGAGGACAGTTTCAAAAAATAAAAAAAATTATCTTCAATAAATCGATATTATCATTCAGAATTTTTATTATTAATATGCTAAAAATATATGTTTTATATTATTATTTATTTATATACAATTTTTCGAGGATACTATTTACAAGTTAACATATACTTTACACACACACACATATATATATATATATATATATATATATATATATATACACATATATATATATATATATATATATATATATATATATATGCCAATAAGTACCAGACTTGAGATAGAAGGCGATTTGTGGAACACAACTATCCTTTTGAATATCCTTTTGGAACACAATCACCTTTACTAATTCCTTTTTTCTCCACAAACTCCAGTAAAATAACCACAAACTGGAAAAACGCGCGCTTGAATAAGTCTAAAGGACAGTCATCCAAACGTCTACACAGGTAACCTTAATTCGTCCGTACAGCTTTCACTCGAAAATGTTTTTTGAAGTATTTATAAAGAGCAAATAATGGTCAGTATTAAACCTGAACTGTATGGGGGTCGATTCAAAAGTACCAATCCTGCAGCTTGAATTGTGACTCGAAAAACAAATGCCGTGTGCCCTAGTACATTGTCTTTGTAGTAAACACAAAAGCGTATTAATTTCATTTCTTCTTTTTTTAGGTTGGTGGTGGCAACGAGCACACTAATATATTCATTTAATTTTGACATTTTTATCCTTAAAGTAAATAATATATACTTTACACTTGCCCTTGTTATACAAGTATATACATATTTGGATTTCCTATTCGATAAATAAATTTACTACTTAGGTTTACCCATTTTCTATTTGGTTCTGAATTGTCCCACTAGTCAATGAGTAGAAAGCATAGTTTTATAATACCAAATACATTAAATTTAATGAAAACCGTACCAAGTATGAAATTCAGTCGAATTTCATAAATTTTTCTTAAATGACTTTCTGTGATTTTTCAGTCACAGGGTTAAAGGTTCCTCTGTAACGGTCTTCTTCTTTATCATCAAAAACATACGTCCCACTGTGAAGTGTCACCCAATATTTTACAATCAACAATGGATGGGACATCGACTAGGTATGGCAACTGCAGAAAATTAAAAATTTTGCTACATGTTTTCTTGTGCGGAACTTAACCTCTTATCACTATAATCGCTACTAGACTCACACGGAAATATTTTTACAAAATTGAAAAAGTAATATCTAGATCAGGGTCTCCAAACTACAGCCTGCAGGCCAAATTCGGATTTTAATTTTATAATTTTGTGTTCATATTATTAATAAGCTAATCAGATACCTGTGTATTCACTGATTATGCGTTTTTAATACAATAGTTTATATATGTGGCTCGCCGGACTATCTTCAAATGCTCCATCCGGTCCGCATTGAAAAAAGTTTGGAGACCCCTGATCTAGATAGATAAATGAGTTTCAGTCAAAAGTGGCACGTCTAAAAACATTTTTCTTAGCCCGGTCTGGTAATTATTACACGTATACATTAATGGGTGTGCTAAAGATTTTTAAAATAAGTAATGAATATTTCATTAGCATGATCATTGGGACTCCTCAAATCTTTCCACCAAACAATTTTTGAATAATATTTGACTAATACTGTTTTATAAATGAAAGATAGAATTTACAGTGATAAATGAGCTCTAAGAATTGATTAAATAAATAATGTTATAAGTTTTATTAATAATTTCAGCCCAATTTCCTATTTTGAGGACATTGACATAAATTGATATATAATTCAATAATGAATAGTTTCTTCAGTTATTAATCGTTTTATATTTTATCAATTAGGTTCCAATCAGTTCTTAATTAATGTTCTATGAATTAGTGAAAATATATTGTCTTTTAGGTGAATGCAGTGCTATGGAAATACCAGCACCCCGGTTTGCTCTCTTAATTAGATATTCTCGTAATCAATCGATGAACTCCAAAGACGACTCGAAATTGTTAAAAAGTTGCATATCTTTTGGAACGACAGTGTCCAGCGGCAGAGTCGTTAAAATGAAACTATTTATTCGATTTTTCAACGATTGAAATTTAGTCGGTATCGATTCCCATGTATTGCGACCCATAATTACGACATTTCTCCTATTGGAATCCCGAACTGTCGTTGTAATTCGATTGAAGTATTTGATTTCATTTTTTTTTAATTTCCATGACAAATGTCCACTTTTGCCGATTCCTTGATTGTCACATGCTGCTACAGGTGACCGGACAATTGGGTAATACCATTTTGGTAATTGACAATTGGTTAATGAGACAATTCGGTAAAGAAACAACTGGGTAATGGAACAATTGGGTAATGGGACGATTGGGTAACGGGATAATTGTGTAATTGAGATAATATATTTTCAATATCAATTGTTGCTCTATCTTATTTAAACAGCAGTTCTATATTCTCCATTTTTTTACATTAATATTTTTTCTTATTAATTTAATTTAGTCTACTTGTCTTTAAATTCGTGATATATTATATAGGAGCAGTAGTTATTTCGTAATCAATAAAAAGGTATTATTGTTTTTTGTTATTGATGATAGAAAAAATTTAAAAAAATAATAAAATTTTATTGATATTAAAAATTGTTGGTGATAGAAGACTTCTTAGTGAAGAATGATTTATTATTAAAGCAAAATTCCCTAAAAGAAAAAAAATTTATTTAATGATAAGAATTTGTTTCAGATGAAATTTTCTTCATGCGAAAATTTTTTTATTGATGATGATTTGAATTAATGGTAAAATTTTATTTGTGCCGAGCGTTTACTGCTGATGAAGACTTTTTTAATGATAATTTTTGAGTTTTTTAATTAATTAATGAGATCTAAATTTTGATTATTTTGGGATATAAGCGTTGTGGATTAACGGTCACTACACAACGCAACAACATAATTTATTTTACAACATTTATTTCAATTTAAAATATTTTTCAAACTCATTTTTCATTCTTGATCAATTCATCGAATTTGTTGTTGATGTTGTTTTGATCGCCCCCACCTTTTTTAAAAACAAACAGGCGTCTTTAGTCGCCATTCGCAATAGATCATCCATCAATTTGAAGATTTATCTATGGATCAAAAATGTTTAAAAAACAAACGATCAGCTTCAGTTGGAGTTTATTCATGGTGATTGACAGGAAAAGACGAACCAAATAAAAGACTTTAGACAATAGAAATCATACTATTGTGTCAAGGTATCGAAACAGAGACAGAATGGAATATCAATTTGTTTCAGATGAAATTTTCTTCATGCGAAAATTTTTTTATTGATGATGATTTGAATTAATGGTAAAATTTTATTTGTGCCGAGCGTTTACTGCTGATGAAGACTTTTTTAATGATAATTTTTGAGTTTTTTAATTAATTAATGAGATCTAAATTTTGATTATTTTGGGATATAAGCGTTGTGGATTAACGGTCACTACACAACGCAACAACATAATTTATTTTACAACATTTATTTCAATTTAAAATATTTTTCAAACTCATTTTTCATTCTTGATCAATTCATCGAATTTGTTGTTGATGTTGTTTTGATCGCCCCCACCTTTTTTAAAAACAAACAGGCGTCTTTAGTCGCCATTCGCAATAGATCATCCATCAATTTGAAGATTTATCTATGGATCAAAAATGTTTAAAAAACAAACGATCAGCTTCAGTTGGAGTTTATTCATGGTTTGTTTGTTATGGGATGTTAATTAGTCCCTTCCAACTTCAAGGAATGTTAACCTCACGTAAATGGTATACATCCTTCGTAATTGGAATTTTGCAAACAGCATTATTTTTGTAACTACATTCCTTTTCACGTTATTATTCTTTTTTTTCATAATATAAGTAACATTATTTTTAATTAAGTATAACATCGCTAGTTTTATGAAATACAATAATCTGACTTAGTGAGATAAGGCAAGATTTTGGCAATAATGTAAAAATTAATGTAATTTAATTAATAGAAAACTGGATCTTTGAAAAGAAAAAGATTTCACTCTCACGAAATAAACATTGATCAAATGCCTCACTAATCCGGGTTAAAGAGATGAGGATTTGTCTCTCCAAGTAGAGGGCCTCAAATTCCATAACTCGAATACTATTTCTTTTAAAGAGAATTTATTTCTTTTATCAAATAATATGTTGAATTAAATTATCTTTTAGAAAATTTATGGCATTTTATTACACACGATGAATTATGGTATAACATATTTATATCTTGTTTACGTGATCCTAGAAGTTGGTATTATAATTAAATTCTGGTCAGAAGCCAACTTAGGGATTTTATAAATAAAGTATATCATAAATAAAAAATATTTTAGAATTCATACTTAAAATATCAATGGAGAGAAAGATACTTTATACCAAATACGTTTTACTTTGGAAATTCATGTAAATAAATTGTCAGAAATTATGTTCTTTACTTTTATTTCTAAACTATAATTAAAGTGAATTGACATTGCTGTCGTCTTGTTAGCACGAAGATGACCATGGACATTAAAGATTAAATAAATATCCTAGAAAGTATGTTCATGATTAATCCCGTATTTGTATAGGTATAGAGTTGATGTAAGAAAAGAATTATGATGAACTACATTATTTATATTTATATAAAACTACATAAAGATTCATAAAAGAAATAAATTAACTATATTCATACTCAAATATAAATGAAAGATAATAGAAATATGAATTTTTAATCAAAATATTATTTAAAAAAATCACTTTGTTTGATAATCCAAAACAGATTAACAAGATAAATTAATTTTTCTATTTAAACTATTTTCGGAAAGAATATTATTCTTATATTTTCCTTCATCCTTTGTCATTTTTAATTAAATAAAATATACTTTACCAAGTCTTCAATAATTTATTTTTTATATTCATTAGTATAACATTTAATTTTTATATTTTATATTATTTATTGACCATTAAAAATGGAAAAATTTTTATTATTCGTATCTTATTGAGATAAAATGTATGGTGTTTTAAAGACAACATTTAGGTTTAATAAAAATAAAATATTCTGTATTTTTTTTAAATTATTGATAACTTTATTAATTAATATTTTAATAGAATTTAATTTAATTTATTTTAAACTCTTTATTATCGTTGACAAATTACTGATAAAATTTAAATACAAAAAAGAAAATATAATTTAATTTATCATATTTTGTAACAATTTTTAAATAATTTAAAATTTTTCACTTCCTTTTTTAAATATTTTTTTACTATAAATAAATACAAATTAAAACAAGTTTACATGTTTTTAAAAACACTATGACTATTTAGTAGTAACAATGATTAAAGATTGTCACGAATAAATCTAGATAGATAGACAGACAGACGATCAGACAGAAAAAAAGAGATTTTATTCTTATATTCATATATGGATTGCAGAATTATTATATTTTTTATAAAAATACTATACTATACTATAAAAACTGTTTTTAAAAAATTATTGTCAGAGAAAAAAATAAAAATAATTTAACAAAGAATTAATCGTTTGTAAATATTTTTTCCTTATAATTTAAAATTATTAAAGTAATATTTTTCATCTTCAAATGTAAATCTTAATGACTGCAGTGAAGAATGATTTATTTATTTATTTTATGAAATTAAATGTTTAGGTCTTGTTATCAAGTTATAAAATATTTATAGTGGGTAGTGTTAGGAGCGCTGTTGAATTCATAAGATTTTTGAATTTACGGTCTGTTCAAAGTAATAATTAAACAATTACATTTCGTAACATAGTTATAGATATTTTAAAATAAGATTTTTCGAATTTAATGTAAAAATTAATTTATGTAAAAAATAAAACAAATTTTATGATAGGTTTATTAAGATTTATTTAAAGATTTATTATAAAGTAATTTTTACTTTGATGGAAATATTTAATTGAAATAAAATAAAAAGGAATGAAGTTTAATATTTAATTTATGAAATGAAAATAAACTAAACTATTTTTGTAACTTTTATTTTAAACGATTAAATCGAAATTAAAAGGCGATTCAAATTTTATTTTTGGAAAATGTAATTTTATTGAAAATCAATATATAATTTTAAAACAATTAAATCAAAGTAAATTAAAATGCGATTTTAATTTTTTTTTGAAAAATGTGATTTTATCGAAACGATTAATTTAAAATGTAAAATAAAATAGGAAATTTAATAAAAAAACAAATCAAATCTTTGTGACAAAATTTATAATTTATAAATTGTAAAAAAAGACGAGTATAAAATTTAATTTTTAATAAATGAAATAATAATATCTATATATATTGTTTATTTATAATGGTTTGTGTAAAAAAAGAAAGTGCTTAGGTTCCTCGAAAATATTTGTTTAAAAAACTTAATTTGTGATAGAAATAAATTTTAGTGTCATGAGTTTAACTTTTGAATCCGAACCCAATAAGTAGCGTCATATTTTAATCCATAACGACACTTAATCCCGAGACAACTGAAAAACAGATTTTATACTTTGAATTAAGAGATAACATAGAAAGGTTTCTACCTCTAACAATCTTAAAAGTTAATGTTTATTGAATCATATTCATAATATTTATTGGAGAAATGTTGTTATTCGTAATGTTTAATAAATATTTAACAGAATTTGTCTTTGTATTAAATGTTCTGGGGATTTGGTGTCACCATGGCATATCTATTATTTTCACATATTTACAAATTGTAACTTCAAAAGTGTAACATAATGAGAACAATGTAGTGATGTTATAAAGTGTCGATGATCTGTGTAAGCGGTCCCAGGGAGCAACCCTAAAGGAGTGGTATCAACCCCATTGAGTGATCATAGTTGAATCTATACTTGAATAATGAGCAAAGTCGACTAGTCAAAACTACGAGTCATCGGAGTGAGTATCAGTCGGTCGGAGTGTGAGTGGAGATCAAGATAAGTAACCTTATCTATACGCATAAATCAAACATATATTATAACAACTCAAACATAAATATATCTCTCCTAAGTGCATAGGATAAATGTTTAATCAAATCCTAAAGAACCAGTGGAAAATTGTAATTTTAAAATAAATAAAAAGAATTTTAGAAAAATTAAATTCCATTTCCAATTTATTTTCTCAATAAAAAAGGAGTTTGGTTAACATATTTTTATAAAAAAATAATATCAATTAATAAAATGTGAATATTGTGTAAAATCTGCAATGTAATATTATTATTCACACAACCACAACAAAAAAGAATTATTTTTTTATTTTTTGTTTCCTTTTAAACATCCTTTTTTGTAGGAATGAAATCCAGTTGACAAATAGACTCAACAAATAGAATTTATCTGGGATTGGTTTTATTTATTTAACTTCAACAGAGCACTGAAATGGGGCATATTTAATGGTTACCATTCCACAAATACTTAACCATTGCTTCGATCGAATATTAAATTCAATAATTCTTACAAAATAAAATAAAAATATTTTTAATTCTATTTTTTATTCAGAGAAATGAACAGTGAAACTAATTAACTTTTATTTTATAAATTACAACATCTTACATCGTAAAGATCATAAACTTTAATTTAAGATCATAATATCTTATTAATAATTCCTGACGGATAACTCTCAAAAACTCTGAAATACATCGCATAAAATTTTAAAGGCCTTTAATCCTACTTTTACACATTTTCTATCTTCAGAAATATTATATATTCGATCAGTGCAAGACAATCACACACAGGTATTATACATTTCGCTTTGAAGTTCTTTGTTCTTTCCAAATAGATTTTACTTTGCGATGTTTATATTTTGACGATAAAATCAATAATTTTGTAATTGATTTGTAAGGAACGAAGAAATGCAAAACAAAATGCATTTTTGTGAATAAATTGAAATAAAATTGGTAAATTATCAAATAAAAATTCTTAAGCCAATCGAAAATGTATTTTGTTGATTTTTGATTTTCTTGCACTGATCGAATGTGTTGACAAAATTTTATTATCATAAAACAAGTAGAAAATTAGGGTCATAGAGGACCACAGAGAAAGGGCCGTTTTAGACTACAGCGTCTTTTAAACGTCCAGTGATTGAATTCGTTCCAGGATTGAGTTGGTAGGCGTATCCTTGGAACAGGGATTGTAGCAGAAAGTGTTGTGCTTCGCCCAAGTTGATGCGCAGTGTTTGATGTTGGAGATTACACATCTTCTCCTGAGATTATTGATTGCGGTTTCGGATAACTTCAAATCCAATAGTACCTCGTTGTTCTTTTCTGGCCAGGATCCGAGACATCCTACGACAATAGTCCCGAGTTTAATGTTCCATCCTGGGTATTTGGCTTTACCTTCTTTTTCCAGGGGCTCATACTTGGTTTCATTGAGTTCTCTTGCAGACTTGAGGTTTTCAAAATCGTCATACGGAGTTTTGATATCAAGTAGCCATAGAGTTCTACCTCCTGTGTTTTTGGCTTGGATGTCTATTCTTCTGGTTGAAGTTGAGAAGTCGCTTTGTTCATCATTCTTTATTTCGTAGTAGGGCATTTCGAAATCAATAGCTTCGATAACAAGGTCAACTACTGCATTGTGGCGTGCAGT
>MQRK01180417.1:1912-15081 GCA_001938485.1 Girardia tigrina
TATATATATATATATAATCAATCAAAGCAAAACATTCATGTAAGAAAGGGTTGTTGTTAATTTTTTAAGTTTCGAAAATAGGAATTTCGGTCTTTTAAAAATTTCGAATTATAAACGAAATTAAAAAAATATTGGAAAATAAAATTAAAAAAAAGAAAAATAAAATGATAATTTTTTAAATGATAAATTTAACCTTTTGTAGTTTTGAATAAATTTTGAAAGTTTTAATTTCTTTTTGATTTAGAATGGAATTGAATTCTCAACCTAACAATTCAAAATAAAAATAAAAACACGAATTAAGTCTTCAAACATAATTGAACATTGAAAGATTGTATTTTGGAAAGAGAGAAGAGGAAAATTTTAACATAAATAAGAATTTTCCAAAAAATTATAAATTAAGATTTATTTAAAATACGAAAAAATTATTATTATTATTAATTTACTTTGGAGCTACAATAAAATTAGTAAAAATTTAATAATTTCTAAATTACCTAGGTCGAGAACTTAAAGCAATATATTCATTTAATTTTGCAAGATAATTTCTCAAATCTTCCGGTCCTGAAAATGCAGAATATCTTGAAGAAATTCGACGATCAGCTTTGGATTCCGGTAAACATAATAGTAAAATAGACAAACTGATTGTAAAGACAAATAATTTATTGAAAAAATACATTCTGGAAATAAAGTATCTGAAAATAAAGAATATTTTAATGTAAATTTTGTTAATTTAATTATTATAAAAATACATTTTTCAGGATATTATTTTAATTTAAATAATTGATCATTTAATTGTTTTGTGACAAAAAGATTATGGACATCTTTTATAATATAATTAATGCTAAACTTAACCCTTTGATAACCAAACTTTTTGTAAGACTTTCTATTAAAATCGACAACGTATATTCAGCAAATTTTACATCCTGCATAAAATATATCAACGAATATATACGAAAAGATTTTTTGAGTCTATCTTTCAATAATTTTAATATTTTTTTAACTTTCTATACAAGTGTATTTTAAAAGTCTTAGACAAAAATGACACTGAGTCTATTTTGAGATGTCCAACATAATATGTTTCATAAAAAGTATCCTTTAAAAGTCCTAAATTTGTATAAAAATGTTGAAATTACATCCTTTAAACTTTATTTATTAGTTAATGACAGAGTTTCTTAATTATTTTGTAAAATTTTTTGGATAATAGTTTGAAATAATGAGGCTTAATATTCAATAACTGTGCAAGCTGCAAGTGTAATTCACAGGTAATGAATAAGGAAAACAAAAATTTTATATTTAATTTTTTACCTCTGATATTCTTTTAAGTCACAAGAATACAGTAGATTCTGTTTTTGTGCGGTTTTGAAATAGTGCGGTTTTTAAAATAATAAGAAGCTTCCAGTTCATTGGATGGCCAACAAGAAAGCGTGGGTAACTACCGCAATTTTCAGAGTGGTTTAATCCATATTTTATTCGAGAAGTTAAAAAATATTTGCTAGATAAAAGTCGTGAGTTCAAAGTGATTTTGTTTATCGATAATGCACCAGGTCATCCGCATATTGAACATCCCAATGTCATGATAGTCTTTCTTCCACCAAATACAACGAGCATTTTCAACCATTGGATCAGGGCATCATCTGCAGTTTTAAAAAACATTATGTAAGGTGGACATTTCAGTACATTTTGGACAAGATAGAGAATGAAGAGATGACAGTTATGGATGTCTGGAAAAATTTTCGATTTTAGATTGCATAAATCATCCTACTTTGGCTGTTAAAGCTATAAAACGACAAACTTTAAATGCTTGCTGGAAAACGATTTGGCGAGAATGCAGTAAAAGAAAAGCCTTCCAGAAGAACTATCAACTGCAGAAATTATATCTTTTTTCCAATTGAAATTAGTAACCATTTTATGTGATTTTATTGCAATATGTCATATTTATGCGGTTCTTAGAAATTTGGAAACGTATATATGGTTTTACAATAGAATTAGTACCCCTTTTAATGCGGTTTTTGTTGCGGTTTCTGCGGAACGTATCTACGCATAAAAAAAGAATTTACTGTACTAAGTTTACTTATGCTGCATCCTGAACACAAAACATATTTTACCATAACTCAAAAGAGTATAACGACACCGTCAACCTGTTTTCAATGACTGATCCTCAAATTATTGCTACCCTTCTGAATTACATTATACCATAAAGGTTTAAGTAAAAAAATCATTTTTAAGCTCTTTTAATCAATCAATTTATCAAATTATAAAATACACAATAAACTGTTCAAAGATGTATTTTAACCTTCATCCGTCCCTCAAATCGACTGTACACTAAATTCCCTGTACACTTCGGGTCGAAAAAGACCCGAGGGACGGATGAAGGTTAAAGATATAATTTATTTCGAAGACATTTTGTTAGTGAGACTTTACACATATTTTACAATAATTTAAGTCCACCTTACAGGCCAGATGTGGCATGGAACTCATTTCAGCTCTAAGAATGAACTGATGAGCAGTGTTGAAGTCTACTATAAATATTTATACCTGAAAATTTCATGTTAAAATTCTTTCGAACTTTGAAAAAAAATTTCTAAATATCATTTTTGTAATGGTTCATACATTGAAAAAATAACCTTTATATATTTTAGTTGAAAAATATGTTTTAATGATTTCCTTTCGTTTATTGGTTGTATGTATGAATGTATAAATGTCTTTTGTTGTATTTCAAAATATTAATATTTAATTTAAATATACATATTAATATTGAAATCTAGAATTATAAACTTTGAAATAAGTAAACAATTTATTAAATAATTATAATATATTAATTAAGAAACAATTTTGCATATTTTTTATGTTTTTTTAATATGATAATTTAATTAAATTTAACATAAATTAAGAATGGTTTATTATTAAAACGTGACAAGAATCTTCAAAAAATGAATTAATATTCATTTAGTTAAAATTGGAACAAGAAAATTCTATAAGTATCCAATAAAAAAAATAATAAAATATTATAAAAATAATTAAATAAACAAAATTTAGTTTAGTTAAACATTTTTATTTACATAAAATAGTTAACAAATTTTCAAATTTTGAGTTTCCTAATTTAAATATCGGATTTTCAAAATATAATAATGTTTATTTTGTTTTCTGGAATGTTAAATAAAAATATTTAAATAAAATAATAATTTCAAGAATGGACTGATACAATTTTGATATAAATAAAGTAAATATATATAATTTTTATGATTTTAGAAATTCAATGAATTTTCTAAAATAAAAAGATTGTGGGTCAATCTTTGGATGTTCTTTTTTATTACGAAAAAATGACAAAATGAAGTAGTTCCTTTAACCCTTACAGGATCGAGGGAATTCATAAGATGTTCCCCCCACGAATGTTTTGGTTTTGGTGCAATAAAGTTTGTTAGTTCTTTTTTTTATTCTTTCAGAAACACATTTGACGCCTTGGACATACGTTTTATTTTGACATACAGGAAAAAAATATCGATTCAATAATAAATGAACAATCGATAACGATTTTTGTAGAAGTAAAAAATATTTCTTTTGAGTGTGAAAGGGTTAAGTTTACTTATTATTTAGCAGAAAATACATTATTATTGACATACAATATCTAACCATCGAAACTCGGTTCAAAAATTCTTTTTTAAAATATATACCTTTAAAAACTTATTTTCATCACAGAACAATAATTCTTGAGACTGACTTCCCAATATTCTCTGTCTCTATACATACATATATATATATATATATATATATATATATATATAGGAATAATCTTAAGCATCTTAAAATTTTTTTTAAAAAGTAATAACCGAAGTTGATACATTTTCTTTTCAGACTGGAAATAATATTTCTATGATTCGATGTCGGATTCTGTTCGGCTTACCTTGCCGATAATAAAGTTAAATTTATTTCAAATGGAAAATATGATGAACAATATCTCTTGGAATCATCCGCTGCTTGAACATTCACTATTTAAAACGATCGAAGTGAACCGATCGGCTGTCGAAGAATAATTATGCTAAATGAGAAAGAAAATTGAGCTGGATATTTGGATGAGGAAGAGATCAAGAAATAGTCAATAAACATTCTTAATATACCGATTATCTGACCAACTTGTTTCTTAAAAAAGACCAAAGGTAACAGATCTCGGAAAATTGCAAAAACCCAGAAGAGGTAACAAACATTAAACGCTTGAGAGATCTTTGGAGCAATAAATGTTGTAACATTTCTCTCTGAAATGTAAGCATTTAGATAAAATCACAAAACATATCTTAAAATGATACAAGAATATTTAACATTGTAGAAGAACAATTTACAAGATAAGGGTTATCTATTTTCGTTGTTGGAATAGGGTAACTAAGTTTTGAAACATGTTTTCATTGAAATATTCTCCCAGAGGATCTATAATACAAATGATATGAATATCCCTTTGAAAAATAATTTCCCATCATTTGCATGAAACTAAATTATTTTAAACTCAGTGAAATTTATAAATAATAATTCCAAAATTTCAGAACCTGGTCTAACTACTTAAAAATTGCATAAATAAATTTCTTTTAATTATTAAAAATAAAATAAAATTATAAATAACCATCAAAAAATGTTTTGAGTCCTCCGCCTCATTGGCGACACCCGCAAAATGCTCTAATCTTACTCAAATTCTATTAAGAATATCTGTTTGGATTCGGAAATATTTATGTTAGAGTTCATCAAACGATCAAGTGAGGGACAATTCGTTTCAAAAATTAAAACAATAATAACTATTATGAAAATACGTATTACTAGTCTCTTCAATATATAGAAATCATTTTGTTAAATTAGTAAAAAAGAAATGTATTTAAATGATGCTGAATTTTAATGGGATTTATAAAAATAGAATATTATTCAACAACATAGGTAAGACATTTTTATTAAACATTTCTGAGGTTAAGGGTGGCTTGCTTTGTCATGTTGAATATTCAAAAGTGGATTTTAGGGATTGCTCAGTATGAGAAAATTCACTTTTTGAAATGGATAAAGTCGTATTCTCTCAGCGCAAACAATGATCAAAGAACTTCGTCGATATTGAAATCTCATTAAAACTGGTTTTGTAGATTAAGATTTGTCTCTCCGTTATGGCTTCCAGTGACAATATGGATGGCTACGTAGCAACAATGACGCACAGGGCTTTCTATCGGATAAACCATTTAATTAGATACAGAGTAAGCTATGGAGATTTCGTAAGGCTAACAGATTCCTATCTGCGAAATTTCAGAGTTCTTGTTCATTTTCCCATACCACAAATGAAAGACCCGTATCCACGATTTTACATTGCTATTTCTGAACCGAAATTTTTTGCACAATGGAGAAAGACATAAAAATATCTTTTTCCCTTTCAAGTCTGTCATCTGGAAAACTTTCACTTCATGTGATATTTCTTCTGATTTTCATCAGAAACAAATACACCTAAGAGCTGCTCATTCGTGGGGTTTAGCTGATCTGTTCTGTCATACACTTTCCAAGTCGTATGATCTTCATATGATCTTTGATCGAATGCATTGTTAGTCATTATTATTTTGTAATTTTAAGTACAATCATCCATTAGACATTTAAATGAATCTCCTTTTCTTCTTGGTAATCCAGTGTTCAAATTTATTCACCTCGTGTGGGTCTTTAATTCTTTGTGTTCTGTGTATTTTTCCTAATACATTTAAACAGTACGAAAAATCATAGCCACATGCGATTATAGAATTTGCGGATATTTAATATCCCTTTCAATGCTATTTGGAATTATTTTTCGTATTAAACCTTTATGCATACTTTGTTATTCCTCGTCGTTACACGATTGAATCGTTTCATCTAGACTTTCCTTGAATTGTTTAACTTCAAAGATCCAAATGACCATAGCCCATCCTGATCTATACTTTCGTTTTTAAACTACTTTTTATGACCAATGGTTTTTTTTTCTTTTATATTCTAGTTGTTCTACTAACGTAGGTTTTACGTATTTAACTCTTTTCTGTTACTGATACTCATAGAACTGAATAAGCTTTCTACTTAACATGGTTCTACATTACGTCCGTTTGAATGAGAGATTCCTCTCTATTATAAAAATTTGGCACTCGTTACAATTAAATTTATAAATAAAATAGCTAGGAATTCACAATCTGTTTTCTAATCAAATGAGAGGAAATTTAACACTTTCAATCTCTAAGACATAATTCTGCAAAAATGGTATTTAGTAAATGTGCATTAGGGCTCCAGGAATATTTTTAAGGTTAACGCTTGAAGATGATCAATTCATTGTGATCAAAACATGTTCAACGTTGATTTTTTTAAAACATACTTTAACAAATATATATACTTTTAAGTATATATATATATATATACATATATTTGTATCTGCAAGGCAAAAAAATAATTACATTTTGTTGATTATTTTTGGAATAATTAATTTAAATTTAAAGTTTGTTTTCTGCCATTTTAAGTATCTTCAGGTTAGAAGGATATGAAATATATTTATGATTTACCTTTAACTTGGAACGGGCATATATGCAATGATATGTAATTTCAAAAACCGTTAACATTATAATTCATAAATATCTTTTCCGAGCCGAGGCTCATGTTATCACTCTAATGAAAAAATATTTGGAATCAAATAGGTTTAATAAATCTAATAAAAGTCTACATATGTAAAAGAACGCAATGAGTCCGCCTATCATATGGTAGAGTTAAATAAGACAAATGAAAAAAATTAAACTTTAAAATTTCTAACAGAAGCTTGCCCATTGAGAAAGAGGAAGAGGATGAATATATAGATAAGAATTTATTATTTTATATCGTTTATAGATGTAAAATATCGAAGATCCTTATCTAAGGTATAAATAAATTAAAAGTAGATCCTTTATTTGATTAATATTTGTCATAAATTGATAGAGAAGAGTATTCTTCTTCCTTATCCTCCCCATAACGATTTTTCCGGTATAACATCATATAAATCAAAATAATCAAAAATGACAATATAATGGATTTACTTGTATTTTATTTTTTAATTTATTGGAAAATGTTACATTCTAATGATTCAGCATTAAAATGTTTAATTTATTTTATTAAAAATTAAATGATTTTTAAAAAAATATTAATTAGAGACAGTAATTTGATTAAATTAATGAAATTTCCCATGACACTTTCGTTAAACCTAAAATTATACAATAAATTTGCCTTCTTTAACAGAAATAAAATTTCGTTAAATTATGTCCCAAGATAATAACTCAAAATTTATAAAATATAATTTCTTATTAATAAATCTTAAATAAACATTTCATTCTTTAATTATTTTTGATTATCTTTTTAATTTCTATAGACTCAATTAATTTAAATTTTTTTAATATTTATTTGCAAGAAAAAGAAAATCTTATAAAAATTATATTTTGAAAAGTAGCTTATCCATTAAAATACAAAAATCCTTTAATTTTGTCAATCTATGGAAAATAATAATCATTTAATATTATTTTTTTCAATTCTCTAATCTCAAATTTACTCAAAACGTTTACATTTATAAATATTTTTAATTACAATTAATTTATACTAATTCAACTTAATTTATAAAATTTTCTATTAAACATAATTATAAATGACATTACGATGAATATTGATAAAAAACAATTTTCTATTTAATTAATTTAAAATAAATAATTTTAGAAAATCAATTATATTTTATGTCGTGATGAATATTTACCCGTCAAAAAATAATAAATTATAATAAATTTTTTATATGTAATTTAATAGTTGATATATAATCGTGAAATATAATAACAACCAATAATAATAAATAATAATTAAAATTTATTTATTCAAATAATTTCAAATTAAAATAAACTATCATTAAACAAATAAAATTTAAATTCCCTTTCCCTATCTTCTATAACTAAAAAAGATTATTTTTTCATATTTATTTTAAATAATAAAGAAGCACTTATAAAAAATTTTGATTATTTATTAATTGATAAAAATAATTAAGTAATAATAAATAAATATATTTTAAAAAAGGTAATCATTAAAACTTACATTTTAGTCAGATAAAAATTTTATTTATAAAAATATATTTTTTGAAATTTATTTTATAATAAATGAGATTAATTTTCATTGGATATCGTTTACTTGAAGAAACCAATAAAATGGATTAAGGAAATTTTATGACATTTGACAAATTATGTGACATTAGGAAGCCTCAAGAAAAAAGAACGGAAAAGAATCTTTCTTTATAATTCTGGAAGATTATTCGCAGCAAAAATAAAATCAAACACTATTTTCCATTATTTCACTTCTGTTTCAATTTCGATTTTAATATGTCAAAACAAAATTTATTTTCGGAAAATTTCATAATAAATATATTTCACCTTAGTTTTAATATTTTTATTAATAATTATTTTAATAAGTATAATTTAATAGAAATAATGTTAAAATCAACAAATTATATTTTCAATCAATTTATCATTTCTTGAAGTATTTATTGTTAAGAGGACTCACACATTTGACAGAACATTTATTACATTGACAATTTTGATCATCTCTATGACAATCAATAGTATTGCTCGCATTTAAATCTATCACTCACTGTTTAATACTTCTCATTCCAATCTGAACTAACCTGAAGAAAATTATTTTATTTAAATTATTTAATTGAAATTTTATTGGCTAAAATAAAATTACTTTTTATAATCATTTTTAAATATTAATTTGTATATAATTATTTAAACATTTACAAAAATAAAATTAATAAAATTATTTAAAAGTTGCAATAAGAAAAATTAAAATTTTGAATATTAAATCTAAATTTAAATAAATTAGTTTCAGATTATAAGAATTAAAATATTAATCATCCATCTGGTTAGGAGAGGCACAATCCCAAATCAACACACAACATTTAAACATGCAAACACTACACAAAAACATCCACACACCAAATATTCCTCACATTTATAAAGATTTATTTCATATGAAAATATAGGAATAATATTTTTTAAAGATCTTGGAATTTGTGGAAGGTTTCAATCAAGACTGAATTAAACAATGGTTTATTAATTATTTCAATCATTAATCATTTTAATGAAACATATTTTTAACTCGAGAAAAGGAAATATAAATCATTGAAATATGTAAAAATTAATGATCTGAAACATAAAAAGCAAGAGATGAAAGATACAGTTTTGTTCGGAAAAAACATTTACTTAATTGAGTAAATTTTTTTTAGCTTTTAAATACGGTTGATATAGGAGAGGGGGTACGCTAAAAAGGATATAATATCAACCTTTATTTCCTTGATATATTGATATTTTTTAATATTTATGGTAATATAACATTCATATTATATGAATATATCCAGTCAAATATATAATATTGTTAGAATTAATTATTGAATAATATCACTTATTTTTAATCCGCCTTTGAATTTACTTATCTGTATAGGATTCAGTTTTTCTATTGATACGGAACTTTGATTTATACTGGACCTACCACTAATGTTGCTGATATTTGTGTATGGCTGGAGAAAGATGAGTTACTTGCTTTCGGTTACTACCTCAGCTTTAAGAGACGGCTAACATCTCATTGATGTAAATCCTTCCCTAGGTTCATTTTAATTCAAAGTTTTTTGTGTCAGACATTGAAGACCACTTTTTTCCTCTTAAATTTTTTAGAGATTATATAAAAGAATATTTTTTTTCTGAAATGTTAGTGTGATTGAAATATACTTGATTGAAATACTTATACTTAGCTTGTATTTGAACAATTTTTGTTTAAGACTCTCCTTTGTAATATAAGACATCTGTGGTACCCTCAAACCTGTTTTTTTGCAGTTTTTTATTTTTGCAAATTTTTTGTACGATCTCATACTCAAAAAATAAATTATGAAAACGCACAAAATAATCGCAAAAATACAAAATCACATAAAAACAGGCTGGAGTGTACTCGTGACAATTTTATTAAAAATACTTTTTTTGAATTAATGTAAAAAATATGAATTGATGATATTAATTTTGTGTAACGGAATGTGTACAGTTATGTGTATAGAATGAATCTTATTCTTGTCTGATATAAATACCTTGCAGGGACCTGACGTCATCCTCGAACATTATTGACGATCCTTATAACCGTATTTTGGATTATTAAATCGAAAGTCCAACACAAATGATTTATGTAATCGTCCCTCGGTTGTCAATAAAGATCGCACGCAGAGAAATGTCAAGAATGACTTAATGCGGCGATATGATGTCACAACACATGAATACGTACGATGTGGAAGATATTGCGGTCGAAAAAAGGCATTGTTTTTGAAACAGTTACCCTACTACAATGATGGCCCACTGGGAGCAGAATTACGATGAAACCAAAACGACTCCCGTGCTCCGACATAATCTCCAAGTGAGGTTTCAAGTCAACTGACATTTCATAGTTAATTGATCTTGGGGCCCTATCCAAGATGAGGCCTATTAGAGGTTCTTGGAAAATCGTCAGAATTATTAGTATCAGACATTAAAACTTTTAGTATACCACAAAAAAATGTTTAAATCTAATATTTAAACAAATTTATTATTTTTTTGAGAAACTATTTGTTTCATAAATCTTAAACCGATATAGATAAAAATACATATAAATATTCATATTTGCTTTTTTTATTACTTCTATAATTACGATAACACTTTAAAATATTTAATCGTTTCATTTAATTTTATTACTTTTTTAAAATCGTTTCACATAAAAATTATACACTTTTTTTTTACTTTTTATATTATATTAAAACTCTCAAAAATATTTATTAGCAATTTAATTGATCTTAATTTTAGTAATTTTATTTTTTCGAATGTTACATATTTAATTATATAAAAACTTTAATTTGTACATATTTAATATAACCTTCTTTCAAAAATTTTCCTAACATTTTAAATTCCTAACAAGGCCTTTAATTATTCAAGTGACCCCCTGACTACTGCATAATTTAAGAAAATACCTATCAAAAGACCTAGAGATAATAAAGTATGAGTTTGGCGACAAATGATATTTCATTAAATAAATTACTGGAGCTGCCAAGTACACCTAATCGATGAATGATTTCGATAACTGTAATAATAGAGTATTGGATATGGAAATTATCGAAATTTATAATTAATTATTAAATATAAGAATCAAAATATGAAAAAATAAATTTAATTTCTTGAAATACTTTGGAATCGACATGGGTGTTTGTAGTTTCCCTCTTGGTTAGCTTAGGAAATAAATAAAAGACTAGTGCATTATGGTCAAGAATTTAATTTCAACATACCAATGCGAAACCGGCAATCCATTAAGCATCAGTACCCTGCGTAGAACAGTAGATTTGAAGTAAAAAACTTTTAAGTGTCTATAGGACACAAATTTTTATTTGGGAAGTTTGTCTTCTTTTATTGTATCAATTCAATATTTTTAATTTTATTTTTATAAAAATAATTTTCGAATACTTTTCGAATAATTTTTAAGCACGATTTAAAATTTTTAATGATGACAGTAACAAATAAGAAGTAAAACGTTTTGAAAAAAACTAATTTTGCTATCCTAACCGGCTCGATTAGACCACCCATTCGAGTTGTAAACCATAAAATCTTGACACTGAATTGTAAAAAATTGCGATCTATCGAGATTCAAACTCCAGAAATCAGCAGGGTTATATCGATTAGGAGATCTCATTGAAAATGTTACAATAACTTACTAAAACCCACTGAATTCTGTGTAGGGAAAATTTCAGTTGATCTTTATAATCTTCGCGGGTTTTCCCTGGAGAATCAAAGACAATATAAGCGTGGTTTTTCAAAAAGTATTTTTTTACTTAATAAATTAAATAACTTTGTTATTTAGAGGCCTTTAGATATAAGCAATTAAATTAATGACATATTTATGCATTTGGTGAATGTTTTTTATTGAGTCAGTCACCTCTAATATCGATGTAGTATGATCCAGGATCAACAATTTGGCGGTTGGTTATTAAGGCGGTAAACTAAACAAAAACTACATAGAACCCCAATAAAAATTTTCTCAAAGATATAATTTCAAAATTCAAATTACTCTTAAGAACAATCGAAAATATGTCATAAAACACTTAAATCAACAAGAAAATTTGTTTTGAAATAAAATTAAGTGAAATCAATAAAAAAATACCATATGATCAAATATAAAGACGAAAAATAATAAAATTAATTCTTAAAAATAAAACTTGTAAGAAATAATTATTGTTATAGAAAAAAGAGAAAAATTACAAAAATTAAAAAAATAAAACGAACGAATTCCCAGGGTCGGTTGTCAATGGCCGCAGTTGGTTACACCGGATCCCCTCCGATCTCTGAAGTTAAGCTGCTAAAGGCCGTGTTACTACTTATATGGATGACCGATTGGGAATACACGGGACTATTGACTATAAAAAAGAAAGTTGCACACAAAAATTCCGAAAAACTTATTTCATGTTTTTATATATGGCACCCAACGTAAAAAAAGAATTAATAATAGTCATAAAAAAACTAATTGGATAAATAAAAAAATGTTAATAATTATTTTGAAATCCAAAAGATATTAATTTGATTATTTTTTCAATTGGAAGTCATTTTTTTAATCAAAAAATCTAATGCGACTTTAAAATTTTATTTCCGGATCAATGAGAAACGAAATAATCTTATTTGACTTCCAGCAAAGATTGAATTGTTAAAATGTTGAAATGTATTATATTTTCATAATTAATATCCAATTCCTTTCTTCTTAAAGAAGAAAATAATTTCAATTCCTTCTTGAACGGCTGTAGCGCATGAGGAAAATAATTGTGAATAAATTGAAAGAAAATTGGTAGATTATTAAAATCAAAATTCGAAAGCCAATTGAAAATATTTATGAATTTCGACGGTTTAACCGTCATCGTCAGAACAAATGATTTTTCAAACGAAATTTACTTATATAGTGCAGTTAATGATTATGCAATCAATACGTAATCAGTACATCATTTAAAAACTCTCAACAAAGTTGTAGAGTGCAGTTTGAACTAGGGATGTAAAAAAACGAAAAAAACATAGAAAACAGTTTTTTTCGAATTGTTTTCTATGTTTTTTTCGATGAAAAAAACATTGAAAAAAACAATGAAAAAAACATTCCTTATTCAA
>MQRK01180426.1:3185-13718 GCA_001938485.1 Girardia tigrina
AATAATTAAACTATTTTTATTTATATAAATATCTGTACTATATATGGTTGGTAATTTAAATAAATTGGTTCCTCCAAAAATAACTGAATCATATTAAAATAAAGAAATTGTTTTAATATTCAGAATTTGGTGACAATTCAAAAAGAGTATAAAATTGTTGATTGAAATAAATTTTTACGAAAAAGTTCTTTATTTTTTATTATGGAGTATTCGGCCGTTCCGAAAGAAGATAACACATACATTTCATTAAGAAAGTCTCACCATGTAGAATGAATAATATAATTCATGTATTCAGCGTAGGCAAGTGGGCGGAGAAGAAGTTTGCATACTTCCTTCCTCTTTGAATACTTGAACAGTAGCACGCCAATATTGATGAATTAACCCCTTCAAACACTAGTTATAAGCAGCGGAAGTCAACTTTGGTAGTCCAGATTTCTTATATGGTCACACACAAACATATGGTCACATTATGATAACAATGGGGCAAGGACCAACAATGCCGTTGAAGGATTTCATTTCAAATTGAATTCTGCTATTGAAACCAGACATGATGATATATATATATATATTTATAAGCTTTTGAATACGTTCATTAAAATTCAAGCAGAAATGCCTCTGTGATTGTTTGGGTCTTTTACTCGACGCAGCATTCCACAACTGTTTGAATAGCACTGTGGTGCTCATCGAGAAGACTTAGGCATAGACGAATTGTTCGTAAATACGAACATTGGTGTTACGTGGGTTAAAATAGAATGGAAATGTTCAGCTGAAAGTATAGTTGGGTGGATGTGCCTTGCTTTTTGAAAAGCCATTTCAATAAATCAAAAAATTAAAAATTAAAACTAAAGACAGAAAAAAATATGCAGATGCTAATAAGAAGATTTTGAGATTAAAAGAAATGTTTGAATCTGACGAGATTACATTTCGTGAATATATCAAAGGTTGCTCTAACGCTATCAAACTTGATTAAAAGATTTGTCAAAAGTAGAGTATTTAATATGTATATGGCATTTTATATTTAAATAATTTTTTGTTATTAGTTTTTACGTCAATATCTTTATTTGCATATAAATCACATTTTAATAATTTCTTTTAAAAAAATAATAAGATCATGGTATAACGAGAAGACACGTATTTTAAAATAAATATATTATGAAATTGGTCAAATAAATTATTAAATTGATCAAAAAACCCTATAATAAAAACGTTAAATTTTTATATTTATCTTTTTAATCTATATTTTTTGTCACTTTTCCATTGTAAATTTAAAACCTTTATTGATCACGAATTTTAAATAATCTCCGCTAAAGCGAAATATTTATTGTTTGAGCGGAGATTACCTCGTATAAAGGATTTACAAGCGAAAACCAAAAATAAAGAAAAAATGAAATAAAATAACTCAAATTAAAAAACGGTATAATCGTATTAACAAAAAAAATAGAATTTATCGTCAAAATTTCCGCAAGATCCACGAGGAAATTGGGTAGATTGGCGAAACTCGTATTCTTGTAAATCGCATATCACGGGAAATAATTAATTTTGTCATATTTTTAAAATCCATTAATTGAAAAATTGAATAATCGATTTTATTTTTGGCTTTAATAATATTATTATTAATAATGTCCTGTTGGCAATACAAGCCAAAAAATAGACAAAAAACCTAAACGAAAAGCAACTATGTCGACTCGAAGCAGCAATAACCAAAACATCAAAAGACGATCTTGTGAGAAAGCGAGTGACAACAACAATAACATTCCTCAGAGATTTTACATACAAAAAACACACAAATCAAAAAAATTACAACAACCACATATACAAAAATAAAATTTGGTGGAAAACCAAATATACAGTAAGTAACAAACTTTTAAAAGTAGACTTTTTTAAACTTTTAAAAGTCGTTAGTGCTGATGCGGACGAACCATCCTAACACTGTATGATAAACATTGTTCGCGCCAAACGCGTTACTGATGATTTCGTTTTTAGTGATACATATTGTAACATTATACAAATTTGCAATGTTTCTTTAAGAAGTATTCTATTTGTGTTAAAAAAAGTTATAAAATCTGTATAGCAAAATAAGTTAAATAAGAAAGTTTTTGTTGAATAAATCAAGAAAAGTTTGACAAAAAATGAAATCTTTTTCGAACAATTAAACAGTTTCTGTTTCTCTTCTTTACAAGTGATTAAATTTACTTTTGATTGAGGGATATTTTATAGTCTTAGTCTACCTTTTGTGATAAGTAAAATTTTGTCAAAGTATTCATACATCTACGCTTTTAATTAAGGAACATGGCATGATACACTTTGATGACTATAACCTATAAATGATACAGACTTGCTTGTTTACTTGATTATACATTATACATCAATTATGTAAACTCAATAATTCAAAGTAGAGTGTTTAAGTTTATGCCCTCGGAACTATAAACGAGACTGATAGGGACTTCTGTAACAAATCTACAACAAAATTCGGTGAGACATGATAGAAATTGATCTAAACTAGTATTCAGGAACTGAGATCAAAAATATAGTTTAGATTTAAAAATTTGATCTAATCTTCCTGACCCTCGGCAATACATATAACAAAATATAAATGATTGATATGGTATTCTGTAGCTGCATTGTTAAGTGGAGTTGTATGTAAGGCCGACAGTTCTCCCATCCGAGTTATGGTAGCTTGTACCCGCCCTAGTAGTCAAAAAGAAAGAACTGGAAGATTGTTACAATTGAAAGGTAATAGATAAGTCTCAGTCGAGATTGAACGTAAAAACCAAAATATGCTTGGTCAGCAATGATGTTAATCTAATAGATCGTAATGAATTGCGATAATTCCGAAAGATGAAAATGAAACTCAAAGTGTCTGATTAATAAGCCAGGATTACGCATTGAAATACGTGGCAATCAACTGATGTCCAGATCAGACATCGTCCCTCAGGGAAAACATAGGAGTTAATGGCATTGATCTGTCCGTCCACAACAACGATAATCTAATGCAATGTTATGAATAGCGAAAATCCTTCGGGGCGAGATTGGGAACTAGCTATAGATAGTGTCATGTCGCTGTTAAACGATATATAAGTGTTACCAACCACACAAAGGGGTCATAGTTTAAATTATTAGGTCGAATAGAGGGAAATAGAGAGAAAAATATGTATTTCTATATTAATATTAAAAAAGTATTTTTTAAATAAAATTTTTATTATTTTTATCCATTGAAAATAAATATAAATAAAATAAAATGATAATTATTAACATAATCCGAATTCAGTCATTGAGGAATGAAATGTAATAGAGTTAACATTTTTAAGAAAAAAATATTTTTAAAATTTTTTTAGACAATAAGTTTTATAAATCTTTTTTAATTTTTTATTGATAAATATTTTAAATTAAAAAATAACCGTTAAAAAAATTTTTTTATTCCATAATTATTATTATCATTATGTTTTTACAATTAGTTAATGAAAATAATAAAATTTTTTATAATTTAAATTTTTAAAAATTTATTTTATTAATAACATTTTTTTGCAGTAAAAAAATTATTTTTGAAATAATAATTTAATTATAATTTATTTGATTTTTAATCATTAATGAAAATATTTGGAAAAATCTTTTTCTAATATAATTGATGCAAATTAAATTAAAAATAACAGCTAAATCAATCTTACATCTTCATGATTATTCATAAGAAAATGGTTCTTTTATAACCTAGAATATTTGTTAAAATAACAAACTTCTATTTTTGATGTCCTTCAAATGTAATTGAAAATTATAAAAAAATATAATTAACAAAAAATCCAGGGAATATTTTAATAATAATCATTGGTTGATAATTTATCCTATAAAAACAAAATATTTGTTTCAAGAAAATAGTTTAAAAAAATATTTTCCTTTAAAAATTATGAGAGAAAAAAAACAATATTTTTGTAGAAGAATTTTATTTATTAATTATATTTGCACTTTTTATTTCTCATGGAAATATTCCTCAAAAATATTAATAATAATAATAACACATTTTTTTTCTAAATTAAAAACTGTTATTAAAAATGTCGAATTTTATTAAGAGAAATGTAATTAATTAAAATTGATAGAGATTAAGAGTTAAAATTTCATTAAATAATGAGCATTTGAAAATAAAAAAAATTATTTCAAGATAAATAAAACACAATTTGAAATAGATTTTCCTGTTTTACTAAGATTTTCTAATTTATTATTTTCCTTGGTTATCTATATGTAGCGTTACCCCATTTGTAATGCGTTAACCACCGCAAATACGCCGGGTCATACAAAGTTTACTTCATCATTCCCTTTTGAATAGCAAGGAACAGTTAACGTGGACACGATATATACACAAGATGAACATAATATATGGCCTGGCCTAAAATTGCTGTACATTACATACAAAAAAAAGAATAAAGATGAAAAGACTTGGGCCATTGAAGGATGATATTTTGTTTGTTGGGAAGAGGCCCGAACCAAACTATTTGGCAATCATCATTAAGCTCAGATAGATGACCTGGTCTTAGAGATTGAAGTCGTTAGTGCTGATACGGACGAACCATTCTAACACTGTATGATAAACATTGTTCGCGCCAAACGCGTTACTGATGCGATGGGGTGATTAAATAGTTTTCAGTCTCGTTTGGAACATAAAGCATACAACCGCGTAGTAAAAGTTATAAGTCATAACTTATGACAGATCCATTGATGTAGAAATTTATTAGTGAAATTTATTTAAAATTTAATTTTGACTATTAAAATCAAAGAGAAGTAATCCAACGTAACTATTAAAGAATGGCAAGCCACACAAAGACTATTTTATCTTTTCTGACTCAAAGACTTCATAACTAAATTTGATAGTTCTGAATGTCGAAGAAGAGAAAATCAACGATAACATTCATACAATCTTATGCATCGGTTTTTCAATACAATTTTTTGATAGCTAATAGTGAATTAAGATAAAGTTTTAAGCAACTCATAAAACTCATTCTTAATCTTGTTTTCCTTCTGTATCAAAAGAGATTGACTTGAGCCTAAGGATATCTTAAGAACATTTAGACAAGTCGCGTTTGAATTTTTATTACAATCACATTTAGAGTCATTATGACTCTCAGAAAGTCTTTCATCGTTTGTCATCATTCTAATTGGTTTTCCTATTTCTGTTTTTAATCATGATTATTCGAACAAATTTTCTAAATATATTTTTAAATATATTAATTAATATTAATTAAAAATAATAAATTTTACCATTTCTCAATAAATCCCAAAATAATAAAAATGTCATCAAATTATTAAAAATACATTTAATTTAAATTTTACCAAAAAAATATTAAACTTAATTTTAATTGTTAATTTAAAAATATGAACTTATAAAATGATTATTTTAATTATGTTCGAATAGTCAATCACTATAAATTTAAATAAAAAAATTCCAATTTCCATTTGGGTGGGAGAATCACCATTCTAAATTCAACATACTTAAATCAATAAACAGCATCCATACATTTACACATTCAAACAATTTAAAATATTTCTCACAGGATATTTGAACAAAAAACTCTCAACCACTTTTACTATTAAAGATTAAGTCGTTTCAACATACACAATTATAAATACTAGCTGTATCAAGAAAGAATAAGTGATTTCATAACAAGATATCAAAGCTGATGTCTGTATAACAATTGTACATGGATTTCTAATCAGCGTACACCAATTGAATTACTCGTCCCTGAGGTGTAATTAAAATGACTGATGCTCACAAGGAATGAAATATCATTTATCCGTTTTATATATATCCATGATTTTTCAAAATCAGAGGGTTACTGAACTAATTTCTGCAAAGGAACTAATTTCAACAAATGATCTTGAAATCCTTGAAACCTTAACCATAATCATTTGTTGAAATTAGTTCCTTTGTTGAAAATAATTTTTGTTGAAATTAGATCATTTGACGTTAAAAATAATTTTTTGTTGAAATTAGTTCTGCATCCCAAAATCAGATAGCATTATTGGTGAACAATTTGAAAATTGATGTATTATTAAGAGTCGATTTATTTTGCCTTCGACACACCAAGTCAATTATTCTCGAGTATGGATGGTCGAGTATGTGTGTCGATTGGACAGAAAGGAATTGAATAGCTCGCTCTAATTTGTTAACCAATCAGAGTGAGCCTTGACAGAAAAAATTTCTTAAATAATTTAAATCGCTTTTTTATAAACCTTTATTTTGAGATGAATTATTTTATTAGTTGAATTAAATTAAATTAGTTGAATTTGAATTCTGTGAATAATCTAATTTCTGAGTTTTTACTGATTACAGTAGAACCTGGTTTTCCGGCATGACAGGTGATTTTAAAGTATGCCGGAATTTATAGTTCGCCGGAATAGAGACAGTCAGAACGGATACCGTGATTGAAAAATGGGGATTTTTGAACCTGCCGGATTAAAGAGGGACGGATTAGACAGGCTCAACTGTAATTGCATATTCAATTTGATTTAAAATTATTGTTGAAAGATTTGATTTCTGATTTACAACAATTCGAGTAGAGTATTGTGGAACCAATTTACTAAAGATTTATTTATTTTGTGAAATTTATTGTGCGAATATTTTGAAACTAAATTAAAGATTCATTTTAGTAAAATTTGAATTTGTTAATGAAATTTGAATAAAAACAATGATGATCAGTCTGAAAAACATAAAATGAATCAAGCAAAAAGTTTTCAAGCGCCAAGATTCTGTTACAATCGTCCAGTCTTCAGTGTGACTTGGAAATGGGATAGAAAAATTCCATTAACGGTTGTAAAGGCAAAATCTGGATATTTTAAAATTTAATTAATAATATATTTAAAGTAAGAATTGAATGTAAAGAAAAGAGGTAAACAATTCAGATTGGTCCATATGTGGATTACAAAACATTTCATCATTCTGCAGTTAGTCATTTTTCTACGATACCCATGAAAGAGCAACAGCTCCAAGACAGTTTTAGCAGATTTTGGAGAATGCATTACACGAAAGGAAAATCTTTCACAGTGAAACACTTCTTTGAAGAGGGATTTGACAAGAGAGATTTACACCATCCTTACCAGACTACAGATGGATTTGGATGTGTCTTGCAAGCCAGGGAGTGGTGGACGTAATTAGAAACTGACAACACCCAATGAGCCAGAATCTGTCGAGGTTCAGTAAACAAAAGGTTTGTGTCACTCCGATAAAAGCCAAGAAGTACAATGTTAGTCACCAAACCATCAGAAATGATCTCAATGAACGGAAAATTCGATGTTATAAACGAATTAAAGCTCCACAGTACACATCTGAACAAAAGAAGACTGCAAAACATCTATCAGGAAATTTACTTGAAGTTTTGTTCTTGTTCTGGATATGTGTTTCAGAGGATAGAAAGGTTAGATAACCCAATAGTATTAATGCCAAATTCTATCAGGACCATTGGATTAACACAGCAATGGTTCGCTTTATTGAGAAGGAGCACCGAGAGAGCAATTTTATGTTCTGGCCAGACCTTGCGTCAGTACATTACGCAAATTCCACACTGCAACTGTTAGAGTGACTTCATATCATATTTGTGTCCAAGACATCTAACCCTCCAAACATTCGCCAATTCCGTCCAGTGGAGAATTTTTGGGCCAATCTTAAATTCGAAGTTTACAAAGGAAGCTGGGAGGCCACGAACATCATGCAGTTGGAACGTAAGGTTAAGAAATGGATATGTGCATTTGCGCACATATTAGGACTGTCAGAGTCCGAATAAGATGTGTGTACCGTAATGGTTCATTGTCTCTTGTTTAATGTGTAATTCATGTTCTATTTGTCCTGTTCATTTGCTAAAAAAAGCTTTGCTTCGATTAGACCTTTATTTGTTCTTTTTTTCGGGATTGACATAAATGTCTAGATTTTGTCTTTACACCCATAAGTCTAGTTATATATGTATAATTTAGAGTGATTAATTAATGTTTATAATTCTAAAGAGTCTATTACAATTCTTTAACCCTCAACGGGACAGGGTTTTTAATATTGCGTTAAAGGGCCCGTGTTAACAAAATGTTAACAAAGATAGGTATCCTTTATTTAAGAAATATGAATTCATGATATTATAATTAACACAGTAAACGAAATAAAAACTATATATGTTCAACGAAAGTTCATTATAGTTAATTCAATTTTACAGTGCAATCATGAAAATGAGAATATTTCACCAAAACACGATTTTCATTACAGATATGTTTTGTACACACATTGCATTGACTTATCGTATGATTTCCACATTGAAAACATCCACGTACTGTACTTTGTGATGACACTGGAGATTCATTTACTTTTTGTTGAACATCAAACAATATTTCAATTGCTGATGTAGTGTGACGAGGCAAGTAAGCTCATATCGTCTGATAACATGTTTATGAGCTAAGCTAATAGTGATATCAGATAATAACTGTCTTCTTGATTTCTCATAACCACTTTTGACAGCCAGAATGAAGGCATTATTGGTGACAACATTTAAAAGATTATAAAATAACATTAATGGCCACCTACAAGTCGCGTTGACAGGAAAATTCTTGAACATTTTGATCCAGAGTATCAACACCACCTTTTGTGCGATTGTAATCAAGAATTCTAATTGGTTTGATGGAGCATTCTTCATTCGCAGTATCAGCCTTAGAATGAGAGGAGCTCAGGAGAAGAAAGCTTCTATTTTTCTTAGGAATATACTCTGCCAGACAAATTCTATGCTTGTGATCAAAGAGAAAATCACTACTATTTACTGTCTTTTAGAGAGATGTTTTAAAACTCTCTGAGACTTCTTTACGATGATGATTAGTGCCTAGTAATGTCAGGCTTTTTGATAGCAAAGATACAGCAAGTCGATGGCTTGTAAAATAATTGTCCACAATCATATTTCTACCACTGCCGAAGAATGGACTCATTAACTCAATCACAATATGATGGGCGAGATTTTTCTGCTGGTTGGTGCTATTTCTTCCACCATAAATAATAACATTTAAAGCAAAGCCAGTGTTTTATTCTGCAGCCCAAAATATCTTCACGCCATATTTACGTGGTTTTTTGGGCATGTACGTCCATCCTGGTGTCTTACCTCTAAAACCGACTAATTGTTCATTACACGTTATATCACACTCAGGTACAAAGTATTTTCGCAAAACATTGTTGAATAGCATCCAGATTTCAGAAAAAGCAGCTAATTTATCTTAAGCAATCCGATCATTTCTTGTCAAAGTATTATCAAACCGCATTGACTGCAATAAAAACTTTAATCATGACATACAAGCCTTGAAAAAAGGTCTACCTTCTTTATGATTCCATAACTCATTCAAATCTGTTCTATTATCTCGATCTTTACCAGCTCGTAATAAAATTCCGATTCGAGCCATCAGTTCATCAAATGTAAAATTAGCCATGTGAAGAGGATGAAGAAATGTTAAAAGGAGTAGAAAATTGGTGACGTAGAATAGCTGCTTTTCTATTAGGGTGCATGAGGATTGTACGTGTGATTTCTTCAGGTAAAAACAGTAGAAATGAATCTAATGGAGAGCTCATACATACTAAAAATCTTGGACGTTGAGTGAGAATGTTTCTATTTCTTCTTTTATCTGGAATTGGTTCTCTACTGTAAATAACACCCGCCTTTGAATGAATTTCACTATGATACGAAGATGAATTATGATCATCACTGTCTGATGATGAACATTCACTAAATAAATTTATCTCACCTTCATCACTGTCGACCTATATTTCGCCTTGTGGTAATACATAAGCCATTTGGTATTCCTCAATAGCCTCAACAGTGTCATCACGATTGTCATCATTTTGCTGTTCAAATTCCTCTGTAACTCCCAGAGAAATACAAGTATCTCTAAATGCCTTGCGAACTGGACGTTGTGTGTTGTGAGCAATCGATTTTCGAGATGGTTGTTGAGTTGGATGTTGGCCAGGAGCATCTGATGGCTTTTTCTGTCTAAGTAAATCTCTACCAACAGGTTGACCAGTTATGGGACTATTTTTTCCAATTTTAAGTCTTTCTGTCAATGGTGGAGGCATTGGGAACTCCTCATTATCTGATTCATTGTCAATTGATAATTGAAGTCTCTTATGCATTATGATGATGTACAAAGCAGGAAGGAGACAGTGGATAATTATGCAAGTATTTAAATCTACTAAATCATATGACATATGATAATTTCTAAAAAATAAAAATGTACATGAAAATAATGAAAATTTTTGTTTGATATACAATATCATTTAGCAAATTTCTAACAATATTATCTATTATTATTGATAAAATATACTTCATTTCAATAAAAAGTTTTTCTGTCTCATAAATCATCAAATGAGTTCAATAGAGTAAATTCATCAGAAAAGAAAGAAAATATTAACTCTTTCCTGTTTTTTGGGAAGTATACTGAACAAATTAAAAACCTCGCATATGCATTTTAAAAACGTTCATTGGCTTTTATATTAATTTTAAGGGCATGATAAAATGACTTTAAATCACATTTAGATTT
>MQRK01180445.1:586-22673 GCA_001938485.1 Girardia tigrina
TATATTAGGGATTAAATATTATTATTTATTAAAGTATTATTGGGTAATAATGGCAAAAATATTTTAATTAAAAATTTTAAGTATTGAAATAACCTTACTTTGCCCATTCTGAATGTTAATATGATGGGTTGTAGTGTCTTATTAGTAGATACTACTTATTATTTATTATTATTTAATTATTTATCTTATTATTTAATTGTCACGGGTGTCAAAACTCGTACATCGGAGAGACAAATCGTCATCTTAAAACCCAGATTAATGTGCACTCGCAAATGAGTCGATCGAGTAAGGTTCTTGATCATTGGTTATGTTTTAAGGATAGAACCTCATCCATTTCAAAAATGAGTTTTCTGTTCTACAAAAGGGTTTTGATTCACATTACGACGACAGTTTTGTGAATCTCTACTAATAAGACACTACAACTCATCAATTAACATTCAAAATAGGCAAAGTAAGGTTATTTCAATACTTAAAATTTTTAATTAAAATATTTTTGTCATTATTACTCAATAACACTTTAATATATAATAATATTTAATCCCTAATATACCTTTTAAAGTTAATGTATCTATTAAAATTGTTTTCAAATTGCTGATGATGATGTATATAAACATCGAAACATGTCCAATAATTATATAAAAAAGCTTTAATCAAATTATATTTTCGAAATACTAAACTTGCGTTCACAAGACTCAATAATATTTTTTCTGTTTGTCGGTCACGCTTTTAAATGAGAAATTGCGGAGTTATCAGAGTGAATCCATATTTAAGGACGTGGTCAATCCGGATAGCCCGTATCAATGCAAATGTGTCGATACAGAGCCTTCGCCGAAAGACGCCCGGAAGCTGATGAAGTCGATCTGAAACAATACAAGTCGTTAAATGATTAAATTAATACTAATTTCGAATAATGCCGATTTTGGATGATTACTACAAGGAATTTCCTGAAAATATTTATGAAAATACTAATAAAACAATAATTTATTTTATAAATGACGATTTTTATCACTTATTTACTAATTATATTGCTAAAAATCAATTTTGAAGAAATTACAAATTTTCGTTATTAAAAAAGAATATCAACAAATATGCAAAATTGCGGAGGAACCAGAGTGAATCCATTTAAGGACGGGATCAATATGGATAACCCGCATCGAGACAATTCTGTCGGTGCAGCGACGTCACCGAATGACGCTAGGTGCCGACTTAATTGACCGACTGTTAAATCAACACAGAATTCGAAAATATAAATAATAACTTATAATAATTACGAAATTAAAACGAATTACGAATTTAAAAATTAAAACAGTAACTTTCAAAGACGAAATTCAGCTCACCCGACATATATGGAAGGTATTTTCCATTACTTCATGTGTAATGTTAAATCTTCCGTTTCTCGTGATTTGATATTCGTTATAATTTTATATGATCAATAATAATTCGGTTCGATGGTAATTCATACTTTTAAAATCTTCTTTGACTGTATTAAGAACATTTAAACAAGTCTCGTTTGAATGTTTATTACAATCACATTTAGAGTCATTATGACTCTCAGAAAGTCTTTCATCGTTTGTCATCCTTCTAATTGGTTTTCTTATTTCTGTTTTTAATCATGATTATTCGAACAATATTTCTAAATTATTTTTTAAAATATTTAGCCTCTAAAAATATTAATAAAAAAAATAATAATTTTTACCATTTTCAATAAATCTTAAAATAATAAAAATGTCATCAAATTATTAAAAATGCATTTAATTTAAATTTTACTAAAAAATATTAAACTTAATTTTAATTGTGTTCGAATAGTCGAACACTTTAAATTTAAATAAAAAAATACCAATTTCCATCTGGGTTGGAGAATCACCATTCTAAATTCAACATACTTAAATCAACATACCGCATCCATACATTTACACATTTAAACAAAATAAAATATTCCTCACAGTCTGCATCCGATCCGGTCGAAATTACAGACAGAAATCAGTACAGAAAGTGAATGAAAAATGATTAAATGGACAATGTGGGAGTTTATTTGGATTAAATTGAGTTCAACGTCATGATGTTTGTGTGTGTGATTTGTGTGTACATGCGTTTATGAAGAAACAAATGTGTGTGTATATTTGAAAGTGAGATTTTTTCTGATTTGAACGTGTGTTCATTGAATTAATGATAGTGAAATAAAGTGTTTATAAAAATACGTGATGAAGTTTTATTAAAACGAATTTAATATAAAAAATCTGAGCGAATTAAAAAAAACAAAAATAATTGTGATTTCGTTTGAAAGTGATTAGTTGTTGTTTTAAAAACGAATAAAAATTAAAAACATATGCGCATTTTTTGAATTTTAAAAGTAATCTAAAGAGAAAATTCGATTCTAAATACAAAAATGTCTCTAGATATTATTTAAATATGGACGATGACTAGATGAGAGTAGGTGCTTGGAAAATAATGAAAAAAATTTAGAACGCCTGGAAGAGAGCCAATGTACATTCATTAACAATCAAAGATTGTGTTACTTCATTGTCTTGGCAATGGCGGATTTAGATTTTGGTGCGTGGAGAGGCGAGAAAACTTTCAGGGGCACCAAAAAGGATAAAGGTAGCTGTGAGGAACATTTTAAATTTGGTATGTTGAAATTGGTTTGTTGAATTTTGTATGTTGAGTTTAGTATTTGGAAATGTGTTTCTCCCACCCAGATGGAAAAATGATATTTTGTATGTTCACGATAGATAATTATTCGAGTATAATTTGCATCTTATAGTACAGCATAAGATATTTAAAAACATTAAAAATATTAAATCATTTCAAATTTTCATATTAAAATTTAAATAAAATAAATAGTTTTAACTAAGTTTTGAATTAAATAAATGTTCCTTCTTTCAATAAAATATTTTTTAAATAAAATTAATATGTAAATAAAATTATTACTAAAATTACCAAATTTGAACTGTAAAAATAAAATCTGAAAATAATGAAAAATTTGTTCGAATAATTGTTTATTAACAAACATTAACAAAAAATTATCAATTTAGAACGATGTAGAATGACGAGAGTTTTGCTGAGAGTTGTCCAAAAGACAATTCTGATTGTAGTGAAAATAAATGTTCGAAAACCCATGTTGGTGTTCTTAATAATAGTACTAGCCCTACTAATTTTAATATTGAGTAAATACTATAATATACACGATTTGTACGCATCCGCGCTATCTTGTCCGCTGGAACAAAGCATCAGCAGCAATACGTTGCAGTGTACACGTTAATAATACATATCAAACCAATCCACGTAGTTTTTCTTCATCACAGACCTTGTGTCAGTGTTAAGGATGAAATTTAATCATAATGCAGTTATTTCTTGTACACAAAACTACACATTTATAAAAGTCATCTTGGGGGCGCCATTTAGAATCCAACAGGGACGTGGGGGGTTGTCTACCCACCCAGTCCTATAGCTAAATCCGCCACTATGTCTTGGTAATAGAGTCGAAAGTAGCAATAAATAGATCAAGAAGAAATTTAGAACGTCTGGAAGAGAGCCAATGTGCATTCATTAACAATCCAAAATTGTGTTACTCCAGTGTCTTGGTAATGGAGTCGATAGTACAATAAATAGAACAAGAAGAAGATTTTCGAGTTATAAATAATAATAAATAAATTTAAACTCCGAACAACCATTTTTATAATTAAAAACGACCAATAAACTAGAAAAAAATCATGTGAAGAAATTATAGATTTGTAAAATTTTTATTATTTATTAACAAATGATACTTTAAAAGAAATAAATGTTACCAAAAATTATAAAATTGTATTTGATATATTCGTTGGTGATACTTCTCTAAATCTTATTTTGAGATAATTAAAGAACTTTGTAAAAAGTTTAAATAATTAATGAATTTTACAGTTATTACTTTTTTTCAGATTATCTTTAATGATTGATTTTCAAATTTTATAAATTAAACTCGTTATATCGTTTTATATTTAAAGATTGTTTTTAATAATGTTTAATTTAAAATAAAATAATATTTCGTGTTGTAAATTATTCTTAATAAAATAAATGAATGAAAAAGTTTTTTAATAAAAATTATTTTATTATAAAATTATTTAATTGAAAAAGTAAACCTAAAACTTATCTAAATTATTTTTTGAAATGATAATTTTAATAAAAATAATTATTATAATATTTTACATATTATCTAGTCGAAATAAAATAATTTATTAAATAACAAATATTTCATTACAGAAAAAATACAAAAATTATATAATAAAGAAAGGGTAAGTAATAAAAATTCAATATAAATATAAATTGTCAAGACTCGGTAATTATTTTTTTTTAAAAATCGATTGCTATTTTGCTCTATATTTTGGAACTAATTACTTATGTTATTAAACAAAATAACATTAAAGAAAACACAAAAATTTTCCAACATCAATAAATAGCATAATTGCTCAGTTAACTTTCAAAAAAGAAAAGTAAATAGGATTTTTTTGCTTTCATTTTAATATTTTTTTGTCATAAAATATTTTTAGGGATGGATATATAATGTTTTTTTATTAATTGAACTATCACACTTTGCATTAAGGAATGGACTTCTACAGGAAATTATGTTTTTAAAAACAAATTAATTAAGTTTACAAAATTTTGTTTTTTCTAATTAGTTTATATTTTTTTCTTCTAAAATATGTTTCAATATAATGAAAGCGGATCTTCTTTACAAAAACTTAATGAACACATTTAATAAATTTCGATTCAGTTTGAGATAATATTATAATATATAATATATGGTAAAATTACTGATAATAAAAAATAAGAAAACATTTTTTCAATTATGAAAGACTATTGAACAAATTTAAAGAAAAATCTAACAAAAGCATTTTTGAGAAAAAATATTATAACATTTCATTTTGCTGTTTTTCTTATAATTATTATTTGCTTTTTACATATTTGAAAATACTTCATCTCATATTTTAAGTGAATATTTGATTATTTTTCTAATTCTTATTGAACCAGAATCAATTCTTTGCTGATTATCTAAATAAACTTATAAACCCCTTTGAGAAGGTCATATATAATGCAACGAAAGAAGTAAAAACGAAATGATACATGCTAGGGATGAAAAAACGATTAATTTTATATATATATATATATATATATATATATATATATATATATATACATATACATATATATACATATACATATATATATATACATTTCTGATCAAAATTTTATTAAAATCAAAGGTTTTCTGGAACTAGTTTTAGTCCGTGTCTAATTGGGGAATTAAGCGTGGAGCAGTAGTTCTTTGGGTTGCACGCCACTGGAAAGGTTGTGAGTTATGACACTAGAGATTCAACATACATAAAAAGGTGCCTACTTCCGCCATAAATAACGGTATCACCTCCGGGAACACACAAGGACGGAGTCCTTGATCCTCAGTTCAGTGTCTCTGTCAGAAAGGACAGTACATCACCAATGAAAAAAATGATGTGGGGTCGGTAAACCTTACATAACTACTATAGAAATCTTTACCTGAGACATGAAGCCTTTTTTAATCTATTTTAATTAAAAAAAACCATGAATAGGAATTTCTTGTACCACCATTTTTAGTTATAACAATAATAAGAACAATTGTTCAATACAGTGCCCCAGTTTTTCGAGACACTGACCAGTAGTAGCAGAGGCGCATTTGCGTCGTTACTCAGATGATCGTGCTGTCCCATTTATTTTATTAATTGTTCATCAATAATTGGTTGTTAATAGGCAATTTCTGTTATTTTACATCGTTAGTTATAATCAAATTTAAATTAATAATAATTTTCAAGTAAATTCGTTCTTAAATCAATTTCTTAATTTTGTTAATCAGAAATCAAGTCTTTGTTCAGCAATAATCTAATTATAACCGATAAATTCTTTTTAAATTGAGAATCAGTAATTTAAAATTTTGTCATACATAAACATACCAAACATTCAAACCTTTTCACAAGAAAAATATCATCGACCTGCCACAGCCTTTTGCATTCATCATGGACCACAATATCACCTTTGTAGGGAATTCTACGGTGGGTCTTGAGGGATTTTCCTGCCACTTTCCTGCCAGACACGAGGCTTAGATGCTGCTTCACACTGAAAGGAGGACTCGTCTGAAAAACAAACTTTTGACCAATCCTCAAAACTCCAACCAGCATGATCATTGACCCACTGGAGACGTTTCTTGCGCATTGTATCAGTCAGTGAAAGTTTATGAACTGGTTTTACACTCATAACTCCTTGTTCCTTGAGTCTACGTTGCACTGTTTGTAGGATACACTTGACACTCCAGTGGTTTGAAGAGCACCAGTCAATTGATATGAAGTTGCATGGGGGTTATGCAGCACAAGCCGACAAATTTGGTGATCTGTCTGCAATGATGTTGCTTTTTTACGTCCACATCGCCCAATTCGAAAAGTACTCGAAATATCTTGATACGCTGGACGGATCTTGTACAGACTCCAATGTGATCTGCGATTTCCCAAATTGAATGCCTGGCACCTTTATGAAGAGTAAGAAAAGCAATCTTTTTGGAATCTGTAGTATCTTTCTTCTTCCCCATTTCAGAAACAAGTAAATATATGAAATATGATAATGCTTTTCAGGATTAACGCGAAAATGACCTGTTTCATACCTAATAAATGGTTATTTTCATGTGAATAAATTTATCTTCTTGTTACCAAGCCAAAAAAGCTTTCATGATGAATCAAATGTTAGTTTGTGTGTAGCGTTATTTGCTATGAGAAGAGCTAATCAATTGGTAAAATCTATCATTTTCAAAATTATGCAATCATAATTGTCATTATTAGTCATGATAATAATAATGTACAATGCCAGGTGAATTTATCTATTAGCTTCAAAATGAATGAAATATTAATAAATAAGCATCTGTTATTGTTTTATATTTCTTTCCTTGTAAAAGAAGGAAATTTTATGTGGGAGACTATTAATTTGTCCCCTACTGTATATATATATAAAAGTTTTTTCGATCAAATTTTTACATAATCATTTATTGTCTTTGGGAATGAGTAAGTGTGCAAAGTTTGAAGAAAATTGATCGATTAGAAGGCCTTCAAAAATAGGTTATAGAAAGTGAGCTAATAAAAAGAATGGAAAAATAACTACGAAAATAACTACTTATCGAACGTATTTATGTGAATTGAAAAATAATAACTGTAGATTAAGACATTCAGAGAAGATTACTGCATAAGCAGTACTTTCATTTTGTTCTAATGAGTCACCACTCCATGTGCAGTGCATTATTTATATTTTTTTGATGCTATATAGAAAGATGTATAAACAAACTCTTGTCCAATGTCATCTAACAAACCTCGAAATAGCATTTACGAAGGGTACTCTTATGAGGTAAATTTAAGCCGCCTGCGAACGTGTTAAAATACTCTAATTATGGACAGCACACAAATTAAAAAGATATTAATTCGATTTTCTTATTTTAAGTTTCTCAGAGTCACTGAATAAAAGTGGCTTGAAAACTATCTTACATATTAAGAATATAATTTTTGTATTTGATAATTGCCAATACGGATACCAAAAAGAAACTAACTATTTTTCCGTACAATCTTTAAACAAAATGATGGAACGTTTCATTCATTTAGAAGGTCAAAGTACCTTCTCAAGGAACATTTTGATGACTCTGAATTACCCGATTTTTAACATGCCTTACCTCAATCGATTTTTTTAATTTTGACTTATACTTCAAAGAAATGTAAAGCTCAAACATATTTTGTTTAATAAACAGTTTATATCTTTGATAAGGTTTTTAAAACTGTATTTCATGTATGTCTGCACGTTGCAGAATAAGTCTTAAAGAACAAAGTTAAAATCATCCTATAATTAATATGGTACCCCTAATATAATGAATAAATATCGATTTGTGAAACGTTTTGAAAATGTATAAGTTTTATAATACAAAATTTTCCATTTCCTTTAAAGTTATAACATCAAAAAATGATTAAAAAAATATTCAGGAAGTATTAATTTTTGAAGCTTCCTACTACCAACAAAACCTTTTCTTGCAATAATGAATTTTTGTCAAAACTTTTTATTACATTATACGTTCAATTACACAACTTGACAAAGACAACGATTTCCAAAAAAAAATTTTTATTATACAACAAGCTCAAGTATGTAGGCATCATTTTTTCCACATTATATCCATTTCGCTCGATATCTTCCTCCAACGAAATATCAACTCAGAAAACGCATTTTAAAAAGATTTTGAAGGGCATGCGGTGAAAAAATCGTTCACGACAACCTTAAAATCGTATTTGGATTCAAACTACAAATCTCTCAGTGCTGAATCTGGGCTGTACAACGGATGATCCCCAAGCAATATTACAGTATATTAAAAAGTGGCCCGAGAAATACCCGCTGTGAGCACTGGCTTTGTTTCTGTAAGACACACTGCTTCAGTGTATTCTTTTTGCGGTTTCCCTGAGTTAGTTGTAATATGCAGCATTGATGAGGATGGAAAGTATTATCGTTCGTTCATGACTTATTTGCGGTTTTGCATCTTCAAAGAAGGCCCTGTCTAGGTAGTTTCCACTCTGCTGACTCAAGCTTTGTTTGCGACAAAGACTTACTGAGTGAGATTTAATCCTCCGTAATTAAATTTGCCAGGAGCGTTTCATTATGCTGGTCTTACAAGTTCAAGTTGTTCTGACTGCACTCAATTCGGCGTTGGCTGTACCAATGCTGATTTCAAGCTTTATTGATATAATTTTCATGGTAATTCGTCGCTCTTTTTTCATCAACTGTGTCAAAAATTTCTAGTGGCAGTGTTATCAGAGTTATCATGTCGGTAAGTTGACGGCAAAAGATCGTAGATTTCACTGCAATTCTTCTTCTGCAAACAAAAAACTTGATAATTCTGCGATTTTCGACGTCTCAAAACCATCGCAGTGTCAAAAATTCAAAATGTTACAATAAAAATTGTTAGGAATTAAAAATGTTAGGAAAATTTTTGAAAGGTTATATTAAATATGTACAAATTAAAATTTTTATATAATTAAATATGTAACATTCGAAAAAAATAAAATTACTAAAATTAAGAAGATCAATTAAATTGCAAATAAAAATTTTTTGAGAGTTTTAATATAATATAAAAATTAAAAAAAAGTGTATAGTTTTTATGTGAAACGATTTTAAAAAAAAGTAATAAAATTAAATGAAACGATTAAATATTTTAAAGTGTTATCATAATTTAAAATTGATTATAGAAGTAATAAAAAAATATCAAATATGAATATTTATATTTGATATTTTTATCTATATCGATTTAAGATTTATAAAACAAATAGTTTCTCAAAAAAAATAAATGTTTAAATATTAAAAACAAATAAACGCCATTTAAAAATATATTTTAGGATAATATATTTCGACTGTTTAACCGTCATCATCAGATCACTGATTATGTTCTTATTATCACTTATTATCCTAAAATATATTTTTAAATGGCGTTTATTTGTTTTTAATAAAAAATTGCCATCTTTTTTCAAGTTTATTTGTAATCATTATCCTGATGCGTTTAAATATTAGATTTAAACATTTTTTGTGGTATAATAAGTTTTAATGTCTGCTACTAATAATTTCGACGATGTCCCAAAAACCACTAATAAAAATATTATTGCATTTGACAAAAGAAAACAATTACTGAAAATAAAACCTACGTGAATTTATTTAATCACACAAAAAAATAAAATTTGATATTACATTTGTTTTACATTAGGTCTCGTACTTATTTAACCCACAAAATAATTTAATTTTTCAGTTTTTTGATGATGTTTTCCATTTCATCGAAAAGATTATTCATTCACTCAGTCATTTCAATACCAAAACATTAGTGACAGATCTCAGTGCCGAACGTCGCACTTGCACCAAAACAACATTCTAACATATTGTTTCATAATTTTTTCAAGCAAATATAAAATAAACTGTTTTTTTCTTCTCAATGTTATAAATACTCATCAGTTTTTGAACAGAAACAAAATTATTATATATTTATTAAAACATCTTACATCTAAACAGTTCAAAAATCAATAGACAAATTAAGAATAATGTTGTCCCACAAAATACGTCTTCCAGACCTCTGGGGAATATCCAGGAAACATTTGCCAATATAATTGGTTGTTTGATGGTTAAAATTAGTTTTAAAAATTTTTCCTTCAAAAAAAAACTAAAAAACAAAAAAAGACATTGTAGTTTACACAACGCTTGCTATTCTATCTGAAAATTTTTCTTAATAATCGTTTCTTTTATATCCTTTTATTAAATGGTAACTTTTTTATTTAGTTTTATTACAATCGAATTATGATGCATCCTCTTTGGTTTTGTATTGTCGATTTACTTTTCATTACGTCAAACTCAATGGCTACAGGTAAGATTTACTTTATCAATCAAATTTGATTAATTTGTTCTTACACAAAAACCCTTTCCTTTTATTCTCTCTTTTGTCTCTTGTTCTTTTTGATTCTTTTTTTTGAGTTAAATGTGTCTCATACGAGATTTTATTTTATATTTTATGCTAGAATAGATCATGTTTTAAATGGAATTAATAATTGATAATGGCAGTTCTAATGAAGGCAAGTAGATATCAATTAATTTCAAAACAAAATATTAATTATTTATTAGTCTTTTTTGCTCTTACAGAGATAAAAAATACATATTTTGATTTATTTATTTTTTTTAATTTTCCAAGATTTTCTAAATATTTAATCAATATAGAATTTATGTCAATTAATAGACTGTCGAATCCTTGAAAATTAACAATTAACTTTTAATATTAGGGTGAACCAAAAGTCTTTTCGTATTTTCTACGTCTTTTTGTTCAAATGTTTCTTATTACCAAATAAAGATATTTTATATACATGTGTTTTATGTTTTTAAAGCTCTTGAACTGCTCTATCACAATATGTATTAAAACTTCTAATTAGTCGTTAATATAATTTTTATGATCTTTTAGAAAAATCATGGAAAATTTTTAAATTCGTGTTCTTTTACGCCATTACTGGGAACAGGGCTTAAACGCAACTGCAGCAACAAGTAAGATATGCGAAGTTGAAGACGATAATGTGGTCTCAAATCGTACTGCGCAAAATTGGTTCAAAAGGTTCAACGAAGGCGACATTGACCTCGGAGACAATGCGCGTTCAGGCCGACCTATCACCGTATATTTCGGAGCAATTCATGAAACCGACGAGACAAATCCGTCAATAAGTACTCGCAGATTGTCGGCTGAACTCGATATTCCTCAAACATCTATTGTACGACACCTTCACGCTCTTGGCAAGGTCAATATACGATGTCGAGAAGTGCCTCATGAATTGACTCAAATTTAAGCTGAAAAGTGTTTCGAAACTTGTCAAAAATTGCTTGAAAATCCGCGCGATGACCGTTTCATCCGTCGAATTGTAACTTACAATGAAAAGTGGGTTTACTTCAGTAATCCAGACCAACAAAATCAATGGTTGGACCCCGGACAAATGGCGAAACCGGTAGCAAAACGAGATCATTTCTCAAGGAAGACACTTTTGTGTGTTTGGTGGAATTTCGAAGGCGTGATTTACTTCGAGCTGGTTCCAAATGGTCGTACCATCGACGCTGACCTTTATTGCGCCCAACTTGATCGAATTTATGCGGCACTTGGCGAGAAATACCCCGCTTTGATCAATCGAAAGCGAGTTCTTCTACAACAGGACAATGCAAAACCGCACACCACCAAACAAACAAAGGATAAAATCAAAAATCTCGACGCCTTTGAACTTCTTCCACACCCAGCGTATAGTCCAGATCTTGCGCCATCCGACTCTCACCTTTTCCGCTCTATGGCACACTTTCTTCGTGGTCGCAGCTTCAATAATCTGGCCGAGGTCGAAAACGGGTGTCACCAGTTCTTCGCTTCTAAGAACAAGGATTGGTACCGCAGCGGGATCGCACAACTTGCCCATAGATGGGTTCAAGCTATAGATTCAAATAGCCTTTACTTTGAAACTTAAATGTTTTTTATTTGTTGTAAAATTATGTTTAAATTTGTAATAAAAAATACGAAAAGACTTTTCGTTCACCCTAATATTATTGTTAATATTAAAAAAATAAAATAATTAAAAAAAATTTAATTAATTAATCAAATTTGAAGAAGAAAATAAAAGAATTTTAAAATATAATTTTTTTTAAATATTTTGTCAATTAAATTAAAAATTAATTAATTTTTACATAAATTATTTTTTGATAGTTATTATTAATGAGGAAATATTTTTTTAATTTATGTTTCAATGTGGTCTTTTATTAAATCTTGTATTTACTGTCAAGTTTTATGTATTTTTTTTAGAAAATTTACTTTTTTTAACTATTAATTTGTGGTTCAAATTTGATTTTTTAATTTTATTAGTTTTAAGAAATATTTGACAAAATGGGTTTACTATTTTTAGTATAGAATTTTATTTGAAAGAGAAGACTAAAAAATATTTTTAGTTGATAAATATAATGTTGTTACTATTCTTTATATTATTTGTTGATCCGAGTAAAAAGAATGTTCAAACTTATACAGATTGTTTTCACAACCTTCGAAGGTGTGCTGATAAAATATAATATGAGTATTTTCATGTTTTGCAATAGCAATAAATTACGATTATCAATGATTATATTTTGACTTTTTTTCATTAATTATTTGTATTTATATTCTATTTCTACGGACCATTATTGTTTTATATTATTTTTGTGTTTATTTATCATATTTTTCTTATCAAAGATGTATTTTTATAATATTTTTTAAAGTTATAATGAACCTTTGAGTCTCATCAGTTTTGGTACTTATTTTTATTCTTAAAAGAAAGAAGAAAAATAAAGTTTGTATTCAGTAGACTTCCATTATAATCTAAGTCATAACATAAGTTATATTTATATTGTATATTTATACTTTTTTGACATGGTCGAACGTCTATTTTTTTGAATAAAAATAAGTCAGGATATGTAATATTGGTGAAGTAATATGGGAGAAATTCAAACAAATCGTGCATAGTAAACGCTACATAACCATCAGAGTAGTAATAAAATGTATAATCTTCTCTACAGTCATGACCGTAACTGTTATAATAAAATAGGGTTGCAAACTTTGTTTGCTGTCGGTTACAGTGAATATATAAAATTGTAGTTAAATTTACTCTTAGTAGAACTTGATTTTCTTTGAATGCTTTGGATATCAATTGTTGCCCAATATTTAACCATGTATTAAGCACATCAAGAGAGAGAACTGATTAGGTAGGTTCTACGAGGTTTATGCAGGTGTTCATGTGATGGGCTTAAACGTTCATGTTGTATAAAAAACAAGCCTCTCTGGAAGCATGGTAGTAGGAATGAGTGTTACCGAAGATAATATAAGTTTCAATAGTACGCCGCCACAGATTTGAAGAAAAATTTTCAACTTCAATGTTCGTTGAGAATTTCCAAGACTCGATTATTGACCGTTGCTTTGCATAGTCATATACAAAGCGCTGGATTTCTTTTGGAAACAAACATCGTGTTATTTTTACTTCTGCCAAAATAAATACTTCGCGTTTTGCTATTTGTAAATAGCTAACATGTCTTGGACTTCTTCTTCTTAATCCACATCAAACTAGTCTCAAAGATAATTCTACCTCGATCATACAATGTCGAGGCGCACCACATCCTGATTTCTTTTGGTTATCATATTCATGTAAACAGCTCTTAAATTGGAGTTTCTGTTTCCTGTAGGCAATATTTTCTCTTCCTCTCCACCAGGATAGGGGCCCTGTATAAAAGTTTTAATTTACGAAATGCCGAATCCCTATTGTTTATAGCATCTGGTAGAATCAAGTCGTGAAGTTGTACCTGCTTTTGCAAATCACGAAATATTTTCAGAAAATCAATCATGAGACTGGTAAGCCAAACTTGTTGCAATTCATTAGTTAATGTCTTCAAATATCCCCGTGCCGTTACTCTCTCTACTTTCGATTCGTCTTCCACTACTAAAAACTTCCAAAATTCTTTGCAACCGTAAAGATCATGAAGAATGACCGTTAAAATGTTGACTATGTGCTCCGTAAATTGAACTTTGCAATGAGCTGGGAAATGTTGATTGATTAAATTGATGCAAGAGTTTTGTTATCTTTTTAGACGTCCTGAAGAAGATTTCTAGAGACTTGGAATTTGTAATCCAGATACACAGCTTTGAATCGTCTATATTAATGTTTTTAAAAGCTAGGTCACTTCTGTTAACAGCAAACCATAACGTCAATATGTCAGGATGAAACCAGTTCTTTATAAGCTTCCAGAGCACTACTTGTTTATCCTGTATTTGCACTTTTGCTATCTGTTGTAACACCAATTAGTTTAGAAGTTGGTGTGACTATGGTCTTAATGACATGCTAAGAGGCTTCCAGAAATCCAGGGGTTACAATCTGTTAAGGTTCAGTAAAGGCTATGAAGACACTCTTAACTTCTCGCTCTTTTGTTACTATTCTCACAGAAACGTACTTGTAATCCGCCATTTGCCGATTGACGCTGCTAACAACTTTTACTGCGTGCGCAAAACAATCCTGTAGCTCACGAGTGAGTTCTTTGTAAGCTTCTCCAACAATAAGGAGTTCCATTTTTTGATATCAGTTTGGGTCTCTGTAATGCAATGTTGATGACGGAAGTTGAAATTCATAACCAATGGAGAAGCCATTCAAATCTCGCGAAGGCTGTTAATTATTTCGACTTGTGAACTTGAGCTAGAGACCTTGATTACCAGCTTTTGACAGAAAGAGTACCTATCAGATTATCCTTATCCTTACGGCGTGTAAGAAAAGCGAATCCACAACATTTCAGCTAAAATTGATGTGAGTACTGGATTTTCCACTGCAATTCGAAATCTTCATGTCCCACTACTTCCTTATGGGAGATTGAGCCAAGGCAATTAATGACAGCCTTCATTTTACAGTGGTATCTGCACGGCAGCCCTGAACCATGTAAATAATGCCATTGCGAGCAATCCTAAAAGCTACACTCTCAACCTTTTCATATGTTCTACACTTCACACATTGCATTTTGCTCTTCCCTTCAACTGGAACCAACATATATGCTTCAAAGAGGTCACAACTATTTTCTACTAACCATTTACATTCACTTTTCTACTCATGTACCATACCGTAGTATCGTGAGAAGTACTAATAATGGATTCTTCTGTTACGAAGGAGCCAAAGCGTGTATTTGTAGTTGAGTCTTCTACTAGAAAAGCCAAGGTTAAATCATCTGTTTTTGCAAAAGCATCAGGTTATGATCAAAAAAAATAAAAAGGTGATTTCAAAGATCCGTCTGTATTTTGAATTTTTTCAAATTTGACCTCCAGTCGTTCACTTTTGCATTTGACTGAGGGGCAATTTTGTTCACTAGAAGGGAGGCAATTACCTCTAATCAATATGTTAAAAGGTCCTGAAAAAATCCTAAACTCCTTTCACCATAGTAATTCACAAAAAAGTGTGAATTGTTACAGGATGTAAAATGTAACAAAATGTTTTGCAGAAACCGTTAATTTTAACAACATTTATTACTTATATGGACAAGTAGAACATGACAAAAATCTGAGTAGAATGGGAAGAGTTTCAAATTTTATTATTTCCATAACAATCATCTGTTCACACAAGTCAGCTATCAATGTCATAAAATGAAGATTTTAGCCTCATTCCTGATCTGAAATGGTAAATTAATTAATCAATAAAATAATTATTAATAATTAAATACATACAAATTTTAATATAAGACAATAAATTTAAATATATTGGTAAATATTATCAAATTAGTTTAATCTGATGAAAGTTTGTTTTCATTATCTTTGTTAGTTTTTCTGTCGCAGAAAGAATCATTTAGAAGTTAAGTTTGTCCATAATAATGTTATTTTTTCTGAAAGGAGCAATGCGTTTGATGATACAATAAGTGGAGGATAAAGAAATTATTGAAGAGTAATTCAAAAATATAAATAATATTATGAATTAATATGAAGAGAGAACATTTTATCAAGTAGACTAAATGTGATCAAGAGGACAAGGCAGAAAATGCTGAATGAAATAGGAGTCGAAATTGGGATATGTTAGAAAATAAATTACAAGCAAGTATTCAAAACCTGCTTCTGTTTTATGTTCATATATATATCTTTGTTAAAAAGTTATATATTTATCTCTAAACATATATTATCATTCAAGGTATGCTTGGGTTTAGGGTTGTTGATTCCTAGGAATCAGAAAATCTCTCTTCAATAATTCTAGTGCACGTTGCTCCTGAAATTACTGGGTCAACTTACCACAAAGGCTTCGAACTAATCATGTAGTTTGAACTCTGAATCATTTCTGTTTAGACACCTAAAGAAACTCACGTTCGGTCGAACAATCGAGTGAAAAGAGGATATAATAAGATGCTTATAACATTTTACAATTTAGATATGTTGTCGAATGTTTAAGTACAAAGATTATCCCCTCTTTTTGTATAATATGACTGAAACTATAAATCATTTAGACAAAACCTAGAGTTTCTTTAAGTGACTAAAGAAGCAGAAATTACTCAAAGTTCTAACTACATGATGAGTTTAAAACCAGTTCAAAGGTTTTTTGTAAGTTGCCCCAGTAATTCTAGGAGTAACATACACGAACATTATTGAAGAGAGATTTTCTGATTCCGAGGATAATTCAAAAATTTAATAAAATTGAATTCAGTGATTTATCAGAAATAATTTTAGTTCAACAGAAACTACCAATAACACTAATTATTGTTTTAAACATTATAAAAAAATATTAAAAAAAATTGATTCATTTATCATTTCTTAAACATTTAAATTCCTTTTTAATAATTCCTCCTATTTTGAGCATACCAAATAATGGAAAAATATATAACTACAAATCACAAAATACTTATTTAATTAACAATTAATTATAAATAAATAATATTTTATAGTTTTCTATATTAATTAATTAATTAATTAATTTTTAATTTTTTTTATTTATTTATTGTTTCAATACTAAAAATAGAAAAATAATTTTCATCAAAAAAATTTTCAATTTATCAATTTCGGATTTTAATTGCTTATTTTTTAAACAAAAAAATAACAAATAATAAAAAATCAATTCTTTGTTTAAATTCATATTCCGATATTCAAAATGTCTGCCACTTGTAATTATCTATGGAATTAAATGATAAATCACATTTTATGAGACAATTTACAATATTATTACAATTTTTTCAATGAAAATATTTAATAAAATTAATAATTAAATTTTTTTAATCATGAAAATAAACGGTATTTACTGAAATAATTTTCAAAAATTATTTAAGATATATATATATATATAATCATATTTTTGGAAATTTATATTACAATTTTTAAAATATTATAATCGTAATTTTATTTTTGTAACATATTAAATAATTATTATAAATACAATAAACTAAACTAAAGAAATATGTTGGGTATTTTATCTACTTAATTAATTATCCGATCCTTTGAGCTCGATCCAAATTTATACGACCCCAAATAGTTTTTACCAATCCGCAATACCCAAAATTAAAGACGGTTACCAAATGTGTTCGATACGCTCGATAAATCAAATGATGCCAAAGATTTATTCATAATGACAATGTTTTAAGTTACACTTTATAATAATGATTGGAGAACAACCAATAAAATTTTCTTTCAAATTTAAATTTTCTGCCGTTCCAATTCGATTCTTTTTCCTTATTTTTTTATTATCAAATTATTTAAAAATATCATGGGTATTTATACCCAGAAATTATATAAAAATATAATATATAAAAATTAATTAAAATTATTTAAAATTAATTGCACTTAATGTGCTTAAATAAATATAAGATAAAAATTATTTTTTTTCCAATCGACTGACATTATCAGTCAATAATCTTAAGTATTTTGCCCCATAAGCACTTTATTTCCTCCCCAACAGGTGCATGCACCGTTGACGTAGGTACATTATTATAGAGAAAATAATGGAAATAGTCGCGAGTGAAAAAATATGTGCGATTTACATTTTAATGACATGTTATTGATAACGGAGAAAAAAGAAATTGTGATATTTAATAATTTTGGAAAATGTTTACAGATTTAATTTATTATTTTAGTTAATAATTTTGTTTAAACAAACTATCAAAGATGACAAAATATTTTGAGGAGTTAAGGTTTATATTAATTAAATATAGATTTTTTCGTTTAATAAAATTCATTTATTTATTTTGAAAAATAATGAATGAAAAAATATCAGTACAATTAAAATTTACTAAGAATCTTTTTGAGGTACACCAAAACATCTAAATTGAAGATCAAAAAATTTTATTTGAAGATTAGCCTTGATTGCGGGACCCTAACAAATAGATATGATATTTTCATTAAAAATAACGGTGCACTTTCTCCATTCTTCATATTAGCTTACTTTCTATGAAGTTGTTGCAAAAGGAATGCAGGTTTTTGATTTTTTGTATTTACCGCAATGTTATACAACTAAAGCATGAATGATGTTATAAGTCATTCGAAAGCTTAATTTATACTCTTTCAGATATATTTGTCTAAAATTTATTATAATGTTTCTTTTCTTAAAAATTTGATTTTAATTACAGATGTCAAAACGTGATTTTCGCAACATTACTTCTACGAGTTCAAGCTATGACATAATGCAGCTTAAACCGCTCGAAACATCAATGACGTTTGTGGCAAGGAAATTGTCAACGAATGCACGGTGCAGCGCTGGTATCAAAAGTTTCGCTCTGGCAATACCAGCCTGGAAGATGAGCCTCATGATAGCCACCAATCGACGATTGACAAAGACCAATTGAAGGAGTTGGTGGAAGCCCTTTCAGGCACAACTGTTCGAGCACTTGCAGAAGAGCTTAACGTTGATCGCTCAACTTTTGCATGTCACTTGAAGCAAATCGGAAAGTCGAAAAAGCTCGATAAATGGTTTCCTTAGGACTTGAACGAAAGTCAAAAGGTCGTCGTTTTGATGTGTCTTCCGCACTTCATCTGAGCAACAAGAACAACCCGTTTCTCGATCGGATTGTGATGTGTGATGAAAAGAGGATTCTCTACAAAAATCGGAGACGTTCCGCACAATGGTTGAAACGCGATGAGGCTCCTCACCACTTTTCAAAATCGAAACTCCACCAAAAGAATGTTATGGTGACTGCTTGTTTGTCTGCAGTCGGTCTCATCCATCATAGCTTTCTGAATACGGGTGAAACGATCACCTCAGAGAAGTACTGCCAATAAATTAACATAATGCATCACGAGGTCCGACGTATGTGCCCGAGTTTGGTCAATATGAAGGGGCAAATTCTCCTCCCCTACAACGCCCGGCCACACATCGCAAAACCCTAAAAAAAGCTAAACAAATTGGACTATGAAACTGTGCCTCATCCACCCTACTCTCCGGACATCTCGTCCACCGATTAAGATTTTTTTAAGCATCTGGACAACTTCCTCCAGGAAAAATGCTTCAAAAACCAAGAAGATGATAACAACACCTTTAACTCTTTCATCGCATCCAGAACTCAGGAGTTCTACACCAGGAGCATCAATAAAATTGTTTCTCATGGGCAAAAAAGTATTGATTCTGATGGTTTTTATTTCGATTAATAAAGTTTATTCTGTGCTGACATTTTTTAAAGTTTAGTTTCAAAAACCTGCCTTGATTTTTATAGTTCGCGGACTGATAAGTAAAACCAAATTCAAAAAGTTTATTCCAGTTAACAAAATTGATCAATCCTCATCAGAATCGCTATCGAACTTTTCAATACAATCACCATTCAGTTTCACACACTTTTCCCATCTCTGTGTCAACTTCCTAATAACATTATCAAAGAAAATACGCGGTGTCTCCGCAATCCACGCACTGACTGCTGTTTTCATTTCATCCAAATTCTCGAAATGATATCCTCGAAGTGGTTTCTTCTATGCCGAGAAAAGGTGATAATCACTCGGCGCGAGGTCCGGTGAATATGGGGGCTGAGGCAAAAGTGTCCAGAGTTGGTACTGACAAAAAACTTCGCTGTATGAGGATGTACCTTGTCATGTTGCAATAATGGCATGGATGACAACTTTCCCCGCCGTTTGATCTTGAGAGCTTTGTGCAGATCTTTGTCGAGCAGGTTCGTGTAGTATGCGCTTTTGATGGTGACCCCCTTTTGCAGGTAATCAATGTGAATTATCCCATCACTGTCCCAAAATACTGTAACCATTACTTTCCCGGCTGAAGGGACGGTATTCGCCTTTAAAGGGGGTGTGTCACCTGGGCGGCACCATTGACGGGAGTGCTCCTTGGTTTCAGGAATATAAAACGGGAGCCACGTTTCGTCCACTGTCACAATCCGTGACCAGAACGCCTCACCGAGATCATGAACCAGTTGCAGCAGTTCTTGACAAGCAGACTTTTGATTAGCCTTCTGGTCGTTGTTGAGGAGGCGCGGCACCCACCTGGCAGTCAGTTTCCTCATATGCAACTCCTTTGACATGATGCGGTGCACCTGACTTTTAGAAACGTCTGTAATAGCTGTAATCTCACGGATAGTGGGCCTCCAATCTCTTTTGAATGGTATTGAGCCACTAGGCTCTTTAGAGGGTCCACCCAAACTAAAGAGTGCTAGCTTCCTTCGATAGGCCTCCTACGGGGACGCAGTGCTTCAGTCTCCGAAATTTCTAGGGCTTCCCTGTTGCAAACGACCAATCATGGAGTGTGGTACCATGATTGAGCATCCCTCTGGACTTGGTACAGCCGCGAAAGGGACCTTTGAACTTTCCCCTCGCATTTGGATCTGCGATCCTGAAAGACAATTGTGTATCTTCGGGATGAGTTGTTTGCTCCACCACCGTTGAAATAGTCGGGGTGACTGTTGCTGACTGAAAGTCGGTTATTTGGATGAGTGTTGGTTCTTTGTCTCTGTCTGGATTGTCGTTTCTTCTGTTGGATTGCGCTGATGATTCTGTCGGATGTTCATTGATATTCTCCTTCACCTCTATTCGATGATCTTTACGCAGATGCCTCGTAAACCATCCTTTCGTTTTGTACACTTTGCTACATTTGGTACACTTAAACGGTTTTTCATCTTTTGGGAGCTGAAGCGGAATGCTTACTATGGATTCCGTGTGATCACGCTTGAGATGTCTATTCAGCTCATTTTGTTCGGCAAACTCCTTAAAGCAACCTTCTATCGTACATTGAAGGAGTTTATCTCTCTCATTGAGTAATTTCGGCAGATCGGTTCTTGTTCTGTTCTGCTTTCCTTCTCTTATTAAGGAGTTAATGTATTGCTCTCTTTCTATAGTGGGGTCTCTGTGGAGAATGTGATGTATGAAGTCTTCATACGTTGCACTATCCCCGAACAGCCACTGTATATCCACTGCGAGGCATTTGGAGAGAGCTTGCTTTTTCTCCCACTGATCTTCGTTCCGATTGACATTGTTTCTTTCCACACACACCTCACAATGTTTGGTGTATCAGAGGTATCCAACCTACTATGATAGGCAAGTCTTATGCTTGCAATGATATCCATGGGGAGCGGGAATTCAATGTCTGTGTAAGCCAGTCTGTTGATCTCGAGGCAGCTTCCATTTTCAGTAGTCATCTTTGCTCCTCTTGAGAGACCATTCAATATCACTTGATTCAGGACTGTATCGAAGACGATATTGAATAGGAGCGGACCTAAAACACAACCTTGTCTAACTCATTTGTTCATATTGAAGGTTTTATCAATAATGATATCAATCTCACGGATAGTGAGACATCTGTTAGCAAGAATGACTTCCTCGATAACTTTCACATTTTCTTGACATCCGGACATTGTTGGTGGCCAACTGCGTTTATCATCCTCCAATGATTGACGGCCTGTCTGGAATCGTTGCACCCACTTAAAGACAGCCGTTTTTCCCATAGCGGCATCACGAAACACGCGGTGTAAACGGTGCACAATATCTGCAGTGGGGGTGTCGTCCTTCCAGAGGAAATAGATGATTGCTCGTTGAGATTTCACTGCCTCTTCCATACTAACTACAAGA
>MQRK01180445.1:35357-49323 GCA_001938485.1 Girardia tigrina
ATATATATATATATATATATATATATAAAGTTAAATCTTTTCGTCATTACAGCATCGGTAATCATGAGTTTAATATAAAATTACATTGCACTTTGATTATTCATGATAAAATTGGTGATAAAATTAACTAAAACCTGTAAAATAATATACAATATTGTTTTGTATGGTAGATACAAAAAATTCTTCTCTATTTTAAAAACTTTTAACTCAAAAATGAGGAAAGAAGGGAATTTACAGCATTATATAAACAGCGCACGCAGTGATGAAGACACGTCCAATAATTTTCCAATAACATTATGACAGAGCTTTTTTACCTTATGGCGTAAGTGATCGGAAATGTCCCCCAGTCCAGAGGCTGGCAGGGCAATTTGGAAATAACATATATTTAAACTTGACAATGCTACTTATGAAATTAGAAATTTGAATGAATTGTATACATTGTATATTCATCATATGGTTTTTCCTTCTTCTCTCGTATAGGTATCCATGTTAAGTAGGTCTGTACATTACATAAACGTAACATTCAGTGTTTTCAATATAACTCTACAAATACGACAATCTCAAAAAAAGATAATACTTTATTCTTGTGTGAAAAAACTAGACATATTCTACTAATAACTCTACTAAGGGTTGTCAACATCAAGGTTTTTTAAACATTTAGATAGTCCAATTTCTTGCAGTTTAAATACAACTTTAAAAAGTATGGCATCAACAATTACAAATAAATATATAGTTTTAAACTAAAAAATAATGCAATATTATTTTAAAAGAATTCACATTTCGTTAATAGGGAAAGATAAAAATTACTTATTAAAAAAACGGTCAGTTCTCAATTAAGATAAAAAGAGAGAAAAGGAAACTTTACGGAGGATTTGTGTATTTCTTTTTATTTTCATCACAATATCTTAATTACTTCAAAAATAATCTCTTTTCTAAAATTTCCACTGAATATCATTTTTCATTTAATCTTATTTCCGATAGTATTTGCTGTTGAGTTTCATAAGCGAAACAGCTACAGTATTAGATGTCCGAAAAAAACATCTTTCCCATTAATTTCTCCGTCTACTATTTCAATTATCAAAAAAAATTCACAAGTTTAATTAAAAAAATCTTTTATAATTAAAAGAAAATTCCTTTAGTAAACAAAATAAGTAACATTATACAACCTTCAATTGATTTCTTGGAGAAAGAGGAAATTATTTATGTAATTTTAGATTTATGTGTATCATTTTCTTCTTCGTTATTTATAATAATTAAAAAGGTTATTAATATTAATATTATTAAAAAAATAAAAATATTAACAATATTTTTGTCTTTATATCACAATTTTTAATATTTAAATAAACAATTTTAATTTTCATTTCTTTTTCATTTATTTTTCAAATATAAAAATATCATGTTGGAAAGAGAATTAATATTAGCAGATTAAAATCGTAAAATGGTATTTCAGTGCGTCTTGTGAATACCCACAAAATCCATTCAGGGAAATCTGTAATTTTTATTAAAAATAATATTATTAAAATTTTATGGTACATGTATTTCTGGAAGACCATATAAAATAATCCCACATAAATTAAAATATTATAATTTATACTAAAATAATAAAAAGGTTAAGTAATATATTATTTATTTTAATATTTAATGACAACTCAAATAATATTTTTTTCTGATCGATAATTGATTTCGATGGTATTACTGTCATCGTCAAGTTGCAAAGAAAATGATATGAATATTAAATATAATCATGTAGCATGTCGTAATCTATGAATTATTATGTCATCTAATAACACTCAATAAGGTATTTGAGAGACCAGTTTGATCATTAATTATTTTGTATTTTTTTCTTTTATACGAATTCACTAAAATATATTTATAAGTTTTCGTTGAAAGTTCTGATAGGAGTTCATAGTAATTATTGTTTAAAATTGACTTTGAATTAAAGAAGACTCCGGACATGAGTGATAGATGGTAAACCAAATGACAAACATTAAATTTATTTGTTCATGTTTAAACAAGTGTGAGGGAAGTTATAGTCTCAGAGCCATCATTCATAAAAATATTAGCTATATTGCACAAAGCGTTACCTGTATAATATGTAATTCATCTATCAACCCATGTCTAAAAAACTCACACAGGTAGCTGTCAACTAAAGATTAGTTTGTGCCGCATTGGTGCTTATTCTGCATCGTGTCTACGTGTCAAAAAGATTTAATGGTCTGTTTGTGAACTACAGTCGTCTGGTCCAAAATGTTTTGGCATGTTTAACCATTTGATGATTATGATTCATGCCAATCTTCATTTTAATTCCTTCATATGATGCCCACACATCGAGCATGATGATTGAGGCAAGAGCGATGAATGGCTGTATTGTGTCCAGCAGAATGTGTTCAATGAATGCATGAACACATCTTTAGTCTCCCGGTAGATCCCTTCGGAATTCTAGCTTTTTATCAATCTCGAATAGACTTTGATCGCCAAAAATTGTTAGATTCTGCAAAAGTAACTGGGCCAAATTTTGTGACTAAATTTCCAAACAACACCAGCCATGCGGCCAATATATAATTCCTCTAAACAGAATTTGATTTTTTCCAGATGTATTGAACCAGCAATAATTGAATAGAATTACTGTCATCCAGCCAAGTTACCTTCTCAAACCGATTGCCAAAAACGTATTTTCGTCTTCTTGTCATGAATGACAGTTGAAAGCGTACGAAAGTTCATTTAAGGTTTTACTTTCGACTGAAGAAATTTTTTTAACCCAATTTTTACGGCTTTCGTTTAAATATTAAAATGTTTAGACATCGTATATAGATCAAGGTTGAGTGCGTGCATTAAATTAAAGCTGGTAAAAATTGTAGGGGCTTATGGTTTCGTGCATAAAATTTTTGTATTTGAGTCGGGAATTACCTGAAAAAGATCCGCTGTTGATTGCATAGCACACAGCTCCGGTTAGTTTCTGTGAATCTAAATATAAAAACAACAGGATTAAATGTTTAAAATATCAATCTTCATGTCTTTCGTAAACAAGCATTAAAATTGTTGAAAGAATCAATAAACTAACAAGTTTGTTAAATAAAAATAGATAGTAAAAATCTTTTGTTGAAAAATTTACACTTCAAACTTTAAATAAAATAATTCATGCGTCAACTAATGTTAATACAGTGTAAGCCGCTTAATAGGACCACATTTGCCCAAGCCCAACTGGTCCTATTAACCGACTGATCCCATTAAGCGAAGTGGTGTTATTTTTTGACAAAGTACACTTTTCGAGTTGCTACAAAATTTTGCGCGTTTTCAAATGCTAGCAAGATTGATGTCGAGTTAGGCAACACACACATGCGTACCTGGGATGGTAAGTGTATGGGGCTACCGCCACTAACTGTACGTTTGCTTTCAGGACACTTTTCCTCTTGTTGTGTCCTGTGTGTGTGTGCTACAAATGTAGCAGGTGCTCTCTGCAGCTAAAGATATAAGAACAAATACAGTAAATACAAATTCAGTCAAGACCTGCTTCTTTGTTAAGTGTGTATGTGTATGTTGATTGGGTGTATGACCTACGCTAAAAACACGTTTTTCATGACTTTCATGTTGTTTGAAGGGTCAAACATTTTCATGAGTGGTCCCATTAACCGACTTTTACTGGTCCTATTAAGCGGCTGCTATAATATTTGAAACATAGGAAATGATTCTGTCCAACAGAATTTGGTCCTATTAAGTGGCTGGTCATATTAACCAGTGGTCCTATTAAGCGGCTTTCACTGTAGTAAATATCACACTGTTATCACATTATGAACATCAAATAATACGGCCGAAAAATGTAATTCAAATATGAACTATACCAACCCACTTCGATCAAGATATATTTTATCAGTTCCTAATTTAGAGAGTATTAAAGCTTCTAAATCGTCGGTTTTAAAAAATATCATTTAATGCTTTAAAAATTATTTCTCAATCGTATAAAAATCGGGATGTAATTAACAATAAATTCTCGACACATTTCGGTTTATGTTTCGATTTCCTTTAGAAATACATTTCATTTATAATCATACATTTGAGACAATTCAAAACTGCATAGTCGATTGAATGATTTTCATAATATTTGAAAGATAAGTTATAATAATTTTAGGAAAATAATGAAGTGTATCTTTTATATAATTAAAAATCTCCATATTCAGGTTATTGTGTAAACTTAACAGTATTGCTTCTCATTCGTTTTGTAACATTTTTTGTTAAAAATTGTATATATTTCCTTTATTTGGATTCAACATTCTCGAACATCAGAAAATTAATTTAAAAAATCATAGTTATTTTCTTAAAAATAAGGATAGTGTCAATCATAAGAATTGAGTTTGTATGAACCAAATTTAAGTCTTGTTGTACAAAATCTTATTTTTTTCTCTTAAGACTTCAGATTTTCAGACAGTTTCAAGTGATTATCTCTTAATTAATAGTTATATATAAATAAAAAGGAAAATAGGAAATTATAATTAATACCATTTTTCGCATTTTAAGGCTTTTTTTGTTCGTAAGAAAACAAATATTTTGAATTTTTTTAAACAATTTTTTTAATTTATTTATTTACGTTATATTTTACTTAATATTTTAGATTAATATATTCATTATTATTATTCGAAACTAATTTAAACATTAAATCTATATTTATTGTTTAAATATATTTTTAATCTAATATGATTGTAATATCCTCTTTTCGAGTGTAGGTCATGTAATATTTTTATGCAGGTCAAGGGATATTTATTTTGTAATTTTTCTATTTTTTTATTTATTTATATTTTGTTTGTTCAAAAGAATAATCGAAAGAAGGGAAAGATATTAAAGAAGATCAAGAAATGAAAGACGAAATATTTTGATTTACGTTTATTTCCCAAGCATTTATTTTTGGTGTAATGGTAATTATAAAATTAAAATTGCTATTAGCAATTTTTGAATTTAATTTGTCGATCAATAAATTGATCACAAATTAAATGAATTATTTTTCTATTATTTAAAATTACAAATTGGCTTTACCAATTTTTGGCCGTATAATTATCATCAACATCGACAACTACTTTTATTTGGATGTGATATTGAGTTGCACAAACTTATTGACACATTACGGTTGACAATTTTTGCTCAGTCTACGGTAAAACGATAAGAATAATCGGTACTAGAGAAAAAGATTCTTTCATTTATTTCCAAATAAAGAACTCCAACGATTTAAGATCACCAAGTAATATTATTATTTGACAGTTGATTCGTTCATTTACTGATATTGGATATTGTTAATCTGATTCGTTTCTTGGATTACGTTTTAATTTACATTGTTTAACAAATTTTTATAATCTGTTATATATTTTTCTTATTTTATTTATTCGATCTCAAAGTTGTAAGAAAGGAAAATTGGTTTTAATCGGTTTAATAGATTTCGAAAAATACTCGTGAACCAATTATCTTATAACAATGATAATAAAATTTTAAATGATTTATTTAATTTTAATTGAAATTTTTAAATTAATTAAACAAATTAATTTTTTTAAGTAATCATTATTCATATTATTTTCAACCAATGAAATTCGTAGTAAATATTTTAAGAGAACATTGATGTGTGGAGTTAATTTAAGTAATTGAACACGATGGAAGATTTCAAAAGATTTTACTAAGGAAAAATAATAATATTGGAAAATAAATTATTGTTCTAAAGACCCTCATTAAATGGTGTTGGTACTAAACATCAACTGGATTATAAAAAAATACATAATAAATGTAATATAAAAGTGTACATAAATGTAAAGAATGGGGTATTTCAATCGCTCCAGAAACACATTTAAAAATGAGAAACCGATATAAGTGTTATAAGAAGACTGAACTGCAGACAGAAACTAATTATTTATACAATAAAAATAGGTTATCTTCCTTTGCATTGTGAACTGGAACACGTTTATAGATTGAATTTAAAAATAATTACCGAATTCCTTAATATTTAAACAAATATTTAATTAATCTTTAATTTATGAATTTTAGTTAAATTTAACAATTGTTAAATTTAATTTGTCTTAATAAGTTATTTCGAAGATAAATTACTGATTCGGCAATTATTTTTGGGAGAGACAACACGATCATACAAAACATCACATCATACCAAACTTCCTCACAATCATAAAATAGCTTTTTGTATTTATAATTTTCGGTTTAAATCTTGCATAATAACTTAAAATTGATTCCTTTTCCTCCATTCTTTTACCAGACAATGTTTCTATTATTTCTCACATTATTATTTCAAATTCCGAAATAATCAAATCATTTAAGTTATATTCATCAATTATTTCTACATACTCTGTTATTTTTGCATAAAAAATAACGCCATATTCATATATTCTTTAATAACACAATTGTCATTTCTTATTCTTTTTTTCTTTTTTATCTTATCTGAATATATTTGACACTTTTTATAAAAACTCCAAATACATTGACCAAAAAGTTGTCAACACTTTATAAAAACTTTTTCTCATCTTTGTCAATATTATCAGTCATAATAGCACAATTAAATAATTTTACAAGTCGCCGATATGTTTCTAAATAAACTTTTTAATTTTTTAAATTCTGATTAAACTTTAAAAAACTGAAAATTAAAAATTTAATTCGATTTTTAATTTAATTTGTTTTAATTCTAAAATAATATTCATTTTAAAAATTGAAAAACAAATTTTTCTAAAACATTAAAAACCATTTAATTTCAAATCAATTAAAATATTAGAAGTTATTTAAACTTCAATATGATAATTTTCAAATTTATATGCTTTTTTAATTGCTGATTTCAAAATTTATTTTAAAATATAGTTATTAAGTTTTACGAATAATGTTTCGAATCTATTTAAAATTTGTCAGCGGAAAGAAAATAAACTAACTCCTCTTATTATTAAATATAAGTTTTCAAGTAGAGAAAGTTTGGTCATTTTCATTGAAGTTCTCCTCTATCTTTATCTTTTCAAAACTAAACAAATTATTTGTACTCAATCTTAACAAACGATAACAAAATATTGTTTGATTTGCTCAAGCTGTCTTTATTATTAATATATTATTATTTAATTATAAACTACTAATGTAATTAACTTTATTCGTCGATGTTACTCATTATTTTAACGTCAATGTCCTCATTTTCAGTATAAATGTAATTTTTTGTGTAACATTTAGTTGTTTCGATATAATGACATTCATTACTAGATGTGTTTTTTATTAGTAATTAGTGTAATTTAATCAATGTAATACTATATTCAATTAATTATTATAAAGAAGTTTTTTACCACGTTTTAATATTTTTGCTGTGTTGTCTCTTGTTTGCTGGGGTACAATTTCTCAATCAATTTTTCCCCTTCGAAAGGTCTGATTGAGCTTAAATTTGGAGCAAATATGTAATCTCAATGTCAATGTCCATGTCCTCCACTGTACCTGTTTATACTGTACAGTACCACAGTTGATCTTCACTGATGAGGCTGCAACTGAAATTGGTGCACAGACAGTTCAGTTCGTTCGTCGTGGACAAAGAGAAGCACTCACACTTGCTCATTTCAAACAGCAGCGTGGCTTCACAACAAAAGTGAGGTTCTGGGGGGCCATATCTGTGTTTGCTGTGGGCCCTCTCGTGCCTATCACTGGCACTATGAACTCAGACAAGTACATCGCCACTCTCACGCAGCATCTTCTACAAGCTGTGCAGCATTGGTTTTGTGGTTCACTTTGTCAACTTCTTCAAGATGGCGCGCCATGCCATAAGTCAATCAAGACGATGCAATTATTGAATGCCAATGACATTGACTGCGTACCTTGGCCATCGTATTCACCAGATATGAATGCGATACAGAACGTCTGGAATGTCTTGAAGATGAAGCTGTTCCGGTTTGGCAGCGGTGGAAGCAGAGATGAGTTAATCGCCAAAGCTACTCACATTTGGAATACCAATAATAATGGAATAACACAACAGCCACCGTCTGTGTGCAATCTATGCAACATCGTGTATTTGAGTTAGTTTTGAAAAAGGGTGGATATACCCATTACTGAAATATTAAATATTTGTCACTGGTTTCTTATTTTCTTAGAATATTCCGGTTGGTGCAATTAATTTGTCGCACATTGTATATACATTTCCCGAGTATATACATAAATGTATTGTATACAATCTAAAGTTCGGTGATGTGATCTAGAGGGCCTGAGCTGTTCCTAAATCTTTACGGGAAAAATGCGTGTTAAGGGGTTAATATGCTAGAAAAATCTTTACCTTAATTATAAATTAGTAATCATTTAGTTGACAAGTTAGACAATTTTAAACAATAATATTGTATAATTTTATTAATTTTCTAATTATATTTTTTTTAATTATATTGAAATATTAATTAAAAGGGCCGTGGGTTGAAAGGGCCCTATTAGAAATGTAAATGGGTTGAAAATGTACATGGATTGAAAAGTCATACAACCCTCAGAATCAGATGACAATGTAATATTCTAGCATTTATAGGTAACTAAATAATGTTTAGTTAGTTTGTGATGAACTTAACTTTTGTTTACCAATTTGTTTACATTAAGACACAAAATGTCACTCATATAAAAAAGCTTGTAATAATATGCTTTTTAGTAAACAATAAAAACGTGACAATAAAAGTTTGTGATTATTTAAATGGTTAAGCAGATTTTTTTACGACCAATGCAAATTAAATTCTACTTGTATTTTTATTATTTTCTAAATCATTATGAGTTTGTTCAAAACAATAATTAAGATTTCAAGAAATTTATAACATAGGATTATTTTTATTCCTAAATTTGAATTGTTTTTAGAAAAAAATGCATTAGAAAACATAAGTGTTGATCAAATAAATGGAAATTATCAATTAATAAAATGAAAAATTCAGAAAAAACAATGGAAATGTTACATATTGCAATGTTGTTTGTTTAATAATCAATCGGAAAATTATGTATAAATGAATAAAATATGATGTAGTCACGAAGTTCTTAACTTTTTAATTGGTAGACTTTAAACGATTATAACTTATTTATTAACCAAATTTACTCAAAAAAATAGAATTAGCACATTTTTTTTCAATGTAATATAAAGTAATTTATTTCACTAACAAATTATGTTTAATGCTCAAAATTTAACGAATTTCACGATAGACTATTTTGCCTGGCCGTCATAGGCCAAGGTTGTACCAAGAAATACGTTATGCAAGTGCTTTATACAGTGCGTTCCAAAAGTCTGTTCGCACCCATTGAAATTTTGATTTATGCTATTTATTAAATTTTTTAATTTGTTTAAATGCTTTAATTTAAATAATTTTAGTAAATTTAAAATTGAAATATCAAGACCATCTTTTTTTAAGATGAATTAATTAAATGTCTATCTTTTAGATTCAATGACAACTCGAAATATAGATATAAGATTTAGGATTATTATTGTAGACTTAATGAACGAGGGTCATTCAACGGGTCGGATACAAGAAATTATGAAGGTTAGACATGGTATTATTATTTCAAAGCGGGACATTCAAAAAATTGTACATAAGTTCAAGACATTAGGTACATATGAAGATAAAAAACGAAGTGGACGACCTTCAAAATTTCCAAAACGTTCTGAAAGAATTATTCGCCGTATATGCTTGAAAAATAGGCGCATGTCAATAAGTAAAATAACAGGAGCTTTCAATGCAGCTGGAATGATACATGCATCACGAAGTACAATGAATAGAATTTTGATAAGGTACGGCTTAAAAAGTTATTATGCTGTTTGCAAGCCTTTATTGAATGGAAAGCAATGAAAAAGAAGAATTGAATGGGCTCGGGATAAACAAAATTGGGACATCGATAAGTTGTCGAATGTAGTTTTTAGCGATGAATCTATGTTCCGCACATATAGCCACACTCGTAGCAAAATCGTTAGAAGGTTTGACAATGAAAGGTTTAGTCACATTTGTACTAAGAAGGTCATCCAACACGGTGCACAAGTTCATGTATGGGGATCTTTCTCCAGATTTGGTGTTTGTATCTTAAAACGGATAAACGGAAATTTAAATTCGAAGAACTATCAAGACCTAATTGTCAATGACATAGACATTACAGGGCAATGCTTGGTATTCCCTCTTCCAAATTTTATATTTCATCAAGACAATGCGCCTTGCCATCGATCAGCATCAACAGTGTCTTTTTTGAAAACAAAGAAGATAAATATTCTTGATTGGCCTGCAAACTCACCAGATGTAAACCCAATTGAGAATTTGTGGGGTATTATAAAGAGAAATATAAATAATATGGATACTTTGAATTCAGAGAAATTTGTGGATAGAAATACAAAAGTTATGGTACAACCTACCAAGTTCCTTATGTCGTCGACTTGTCAATTCGATGCCGCGAAGGGTGTCTTCAATCATCAAGATGAAAGGATACCACACAAAATATTAAAAATCACATTTTTATTTGTAAATATAATATTTACTTCCACTTCATCGTCTTTTTACTTAGGAAATTTGTATAAGTGACGATTTTTATGGGTTGCGAACAGACTTTTGGAACGCACTGTAGTCTGTAGTATGGGGGATGAAGCATATTTTCAGCTTGCAAGCCATTCAATGGTTAGACAGTAATTTATAAAAGAGCTGTTGATAAGTGTTCACCGCTGCTGCCGCAATATTTGGTACATTTTAGAGATCTTTTAAAGAAAAACTCTGATGTGATGGTTTGTCCGGGTGGCAAAAGTTGTGATTAATATTACTAATTAAAAAATGTAATTATTATTATTAAGAACACCAATTTGACTTTTTATATTTTTATTTAAACAACAATTTTGATTGTCCTTAAGACAATCTTTGTCAAAACTTTCGTACATTTGCATTCCAAACGAAATTGATTAATCAATTAATTCTCACTATTTTTTAGCAAATGGGGAAATAAATATTTTATTAAAATATTTACTCAAAACTTATTGGATAATAATTAAAATGATTATTAATTATTTAAAAAATATTAATTTGATTTATTTATTAAATATTATAAAAATTAATTAACTTATTTAAAATTTTAAAATTATTTGAAATTAACAATAAATTTAAACATTATATATTCTTAGATAATAAGAATTAAAATATTAATCATACATCTGGGTAGGAGAGACACATTTCCAAATTATCATACACATTCAAACACAAAACATCAAACATTCAAATATTCCTCACAATTATAACGGAAGCGAGTTAATAAGACCGAAGAATCTTATCAACTCGGTTACGCAATCTCGTAAAGAATATAACAAAAGAAATAAATAAAATTATATAATGACAACTATATTAAACTCAATTAAAAACAGAAAGTATGGAAGAAATTTCAGTTTTTATCACACGAACAAAAAATAGTCGGGTAGAGAAGTCAAACAATCACTGAACGGATCACAAATAGTATGAATTACTTTAATGTTTGTTCTTGACAGGGACGCTTGATCAGTACTGAGAGATCAGAGGGTAAAACACTAGCACAACGTAGAGTCTTGTTCTTTATTTTTTTTAATGGGGACACAGGAAAAAAAAATCGATTTGACGTTTTTTCTTGAATTTGTGGAAGCTCGTTCGAACGGATATTTCGTTTCGGCTTGGTTCAATTGGCGGGATAAATAGTCCTGTTGAATTGGAAAGACTGTTTTCGTAATTTTGGATTATCGGTTAAACTAATTAATTCAACGATAGACCAGGATTACGGAGAATTATTTTTGGCAAGCAGAAACTGCTGTCGTTAATTTGCAATTTAATTTAATAATTCTGATCGATTTATTGATCAGTTTATTAAATTAAATATATTGCTAATAACAATATTTTTAATTAATTATTATTGTCAGTTTCCTGACCATAATAAAAGCTGATTTTGGGCATTTTTTGGTCCAAGCGATTTTTTGACGATATGAAATTTTAAATAAATAAGTTTTGTAAATAAATAAGTATAAATAAATAAAAAAATATAAATACAAAAACAAAATACAGAAAAAACATATACGAAGTAAAATAAAAAAAAACAATAATTGCAGGCAAAAAAAATAAAATTATTGTTACAGACAAAAAATAAAAAAAATATACACGCACAGACTCAACACGCAGACGGAATGGTACGCTGGTCAAAAACCAAAGTCCGCAACAATTATAGCCTTTTTGAAGAGTTTTTGTTTTTTTCAAGTATTTGGGAACTTATAGGTGAAAAATCATTACTCCATAAATCTCCGGTTATTTTACAGAATTTACTTTTGTCAGACGGAACGGATCATATTTATTTCCAAAATATTGATCATTAAAATCATAAGAAACCCATATTTTGAGCTTTCTGGCATATTTACAAAATCTACATAAGCAATGTCAACGATTCCTATTTTTGTAGTATTACTATAAATTCTATTTCTTAGGGCTAAAGTCTCCATAACTAAATCTGTCAAAGTACTGATACTCCATTCTTCCCTAAATACCAGTAGACCCCCGAAATTGGTTAATTTATCCACCTGTTTTAGCTGCTGATTTCCCAAATTTGAAGTTAAACTACATTACTGTTCAAGATTGCTACTTCGACATTTTTCAATCAATCTAAATACAAAGAATTATTAGTCTCAGAAAATTAACAAGCATCAATTGCAAATGTATTATAATAAAATATAACGTAAATGGAATAATCTTTAAAAAAATACGTACAAAAAAGTAACATAATAATTAATTAAAATATTTCAGATTATTTATAAATAAAATTTAACTTTTTCATTAAAAAAGAGGCGTCATATATTAAATGGGATTTTGTTGTCTTTTATAATTATTATTTTTATAGTTTAAATTGGGTAAACAAACCATGAATAATAAACTCATAAGCACATCATCAAGAATGGGAAAAAAATTGATTTTTGTACATTATATGTCAGATTTTCAATAAATATAATTGAATTTCGTTGGTGTTGACTAAATCCACTTAGATTATTACTATTTACGGTTTATTTAGCCGCCATAGCGATCAAAATGAATCAAAAGTCAAACCAGAAGCACCAAAAACCTTCAATTTAGGTGTAATAATTATAATATTGTTAGAGTCCACAATATTCTTATCATTGATACATATTTATGAAAGAATTATTAATTATTTACAATTTTTATTTAATAATAATATGTATTTAGAAAACATTGAGTACTTTATTTTTTAGTTTTATAGGAAAACTAAACATATAAAAACTAAACAAAAGGAATGATTATAACAAAATTGATAATAGAATAATTAATTATTTAATTTCCTTCCAAATGTTTTTAATCCTTGTCTATAGAATGTGTAGGAAAATTTTTAATAATATATAAAATTATTCAAGGAATGAAGGAAAACTTTTAGGCTTAATTAAAATTTTAAAATACTTTTTCAAAATATTCTTCCTTTTTTCTCAAATATTTTATCAAAACAAAAGATTTTTGTAATCCGATAAAGTTTTTTTTCTGGCATCTTTATTCAAACAGTATTTATTACTCAAAGTTAACAAACGTGTCTTCCTTCAAAGCTAAAACCTAAAGTTCTCCGCTACCTACTTCATCCTTCTCCTCAAAAAATTGACTTTGTAATCACAAAACAGTAATTTTGTTTCTTTAACAAAACAAACAAGTTTCCTTCTTGAAAAATAAATATTACAAATATATTTTAGTTGATATTTCATATTTGTAAAAAAAATTAATTTTTACAAATTTTTTTGAAAATTAAGTTTAATTCATTATTTTTATAGAAAAAATATTTTATAAAAAATATATTTTTTTTTAAAATTTTTAGTTATTTTTTTTAAAAAGTTTTTGTTATTTTCTTTTTTTTACTTATTTAAATTTTTTGAATTATTTCTATAAAATTTATTTATGAATTTTGAGGCTCATGAAAAAATATTAAGTTTTTTAAGTATTAATAGATTGGGTTTAATTTTAGTAGGGGAAAATGCGGGTTC
>MQRK01180445.1:52163-64952 GCA_001938485.1 Girardia tigrina
GTATATTTAAAAGACGGTTGCTTGGCTCATAAAACTTCATTGGGTCTGGCCGCATTGGGTTTATATTTAAGATATTTTTTTTTGATCAAAATGTGAATTATGAATTTCATTTGGAATATAGTATAATAAAGTTGCTTCAAGATGAACGTTTTCAATTTGACAGAAGAAATCATTCTACTGTAATTAATAACAAATTATCCTTATATGAAGTCATCTCTTATTCCGTTAATTCAACCGACCTTTGGACCACGTATTTCAGTTTAAAGATGTACAGCCAGTAAATACTAATATTTGACTTGAAAAAAAAATCAATAACATTATTCAATATTAATTTAAACTAATAACATTAATTACCGAGAATTTGTGTTATGATGTTCTAGTGATGTTAAATAAACTATTTCTTTTACAACGGAGGTTATTTTATTTTTATTTATAGCTTTTTTTGGTTTGTTTTACTATTAGTGGTTTGGCTTATCTTTTATAACGTTGTTAATTATTTATTTTTACGAGTAAAAATAGATATCTGATAATTCCGTCAAACATCTATTTTTACAGGGACCACCACTTAAAATCTTTTATTTACAAGGTATTGGTAATATTAAAAAATTTTAATCAATTAGAAAATATAATTATTTTAAAATTTTAAGGAAAGATTTCTAAGGAAAAGGTTTTTCGATATAATCAATCTGGCAAACTATCTTTAGATTTCCACTTTTTAAAGATGAATAACCTGAACGTTACTTATAAAGGTCCCCAATGTTCAAAATATATGTTTATTTAGATTTTATTAAAAAAATATCCATGTTTCTTAAGTATTTTTTGAATATTCTCTGAATTCTGTTTTTAATAATCTCATTATTTACGTCCTAACAAGAATATTGTTTCATTAATTATTTTGATTAGGTCAGATATAATGCAATTATAAAAATTATTTATACTTTTATCCACTAAAATAAATTGATGCCGATGAATTTCCTGTTCCTTCGTTTAAGTCCTTAAATTTAATTAAATAAATTAAATTATATTTGAAATGTAATTTAAATTTTAAAATTATATATATATATATATAATATTTCTTTATTTAATTTTTGAAAACTTTACGTAATTTATTTATTTTGATTAGTAACAAACATTATAAAATAACGTTTAATTAAAGAAAATGAAACCATATTTTAAAAATATAATATAAAAAATGTTCTCAATGGAAAAATTAAGATTGTTTTTATTTTTTTAGGAAAACGACCAATATCGAATTTCTTATCAAATAAAATTATTTTACAAGTTTAATTTCTTGTTTCGACAATCACTCCATTTTTCTACATTATAAATCATTAAAAATATTTTTCTTCGTGTTATTTATTCATCCATTTACCATAAGAATATATATTATAAAAAGTTTTTCAATCAATATAAAACGTTTTTTTAAGAATTATTACTAACATTACTAATATTTGTCTGTTAGAAGGTAATTTGTAATTTCTGTGACTATTAAATGCACTAAAGAATAAAACCTCTCAATTTCCATATTAATATATAAATATAAATATATGAATATAAATATATGAATATAAATATATGAATATAAATATATGAATATAATGAGTATTCTTTATTGGCTTAAGTTGTGTTATATTCGTTTATTGAAACTTGAAGACGATAAAATTTCATTTGCAATTGTTATTTTATCAGTACTTGTTCTTGAGTTTTAATGAGAAATTTTTTCTATCTATTTTTTTAGATAAACATAGCTAAAATTATTCTTTTTTGATATATTAAAAGAGATCATAGCTATGAGTTACGAATAATAAGTTTTAGTTATTCGGTAAAATCTTTATAATTAGTTTTCACAGTTTTCCACATCTCTTTGATTCAGTTCGAAGAACAATATTTCCCATCTCTTTAATGTTTATTTTGTTTGTTCTAGACATTTACCAAGAGTTAAATATCAAATAGATCTTGTAAAAAAATAATGGATACACAGTTTTATAACCAAAATTTTAATATTACAAGGTAAATAACGTTTAATCGAACACCATCGACTAGATTTAGACGAATTTGGATTCATATAACCATTTTTTGTAAAAGCTTCATTTTGTAATTTATTCATTTTAGAGTAATTGAATTTCAGTTATTTTCGTCCTTATGTATGTATTATGTATTTTCGTCCTCCAGAATGTATGTAGCATCGTACGAATTATAAAAAAGGGATAAACTAAATTGAAACATAAGCTCAAAGGAGTTGGAGATTTATTGCTTAACGTACTTTGAATTTTTTATGATTTAAAAAGGATTTTTAAATTTAATTTTTATTATCACTTGGTTTTAACATAGACTATTTAAATTTTTTATAACCTTCTGAATAAGGAACATTTAGTGTATCTCCAATATTAGAGTCTCCATTGGATTCATAATCAGGTTTTAGTTCGTCTTTTTGCTCGAGTTGTTTATTGAATAATTTATCCATTGTCTCATTAGTTAGTTTCTCTCTTCCCGTTGTTGAAACTATTTAATTAGTTGTTACGCAAGATAATTTCATAATCATCAATTTGATATACAGTATATATATACAGCAGATATTGAATTTTAGAACACAATTGAAAAGTATTTAATTTGTTTCTTCTATATGTTTTTCTTATAAATACTAATTTAAACCAAAAATTAGTTTCTCAGAAGCGGTTGTTGCTCTAAAGTGATTTGCCTTTAAGAGAAAATTTTTACTGATTAAAGAAGCAAAATCAAACAAATCAATTTTTTATGTTCCTCTCAAACGGGTGTTACCTTTAAGCGAAATGCTGTGAAGTGAGTTATACTGTATATTCTAGACAGTACGGTGATACCCCATTCAAGCGAACGACCTGTGTCCGTTACTTTCACTTGTGCGTGTGTTTAATTTTTTTATTTATTGCTTCTAGATGTACATGGTTAATTTTTTTATTGCATATAGTGTGTTGGTAATTTTGGATAGTGTGATGTTCCACTCCGATATCTGTATTTATGTGTATATCTTTATTTATTTTTTGGTAAATGAAATATAATTAATTGTAAAAGAAAAAGCAAACGGTCAAATGAAATAAAGAAAAATCGAGAAAGAGAAGTGACATTTTTTATACAGTCCAAGATGCGATAAACGTTAAAGAAAAATGAAAAACAGAGAATTATATTTTATGTTAATTTGGTTGTCTAAATAATTGCAGTTTGAATTTAATTCAAATTGCAATCGATAATTAGATAATCAAATTATCATAATTATCCTAACGATGAAATAAAATTAACTTACTTGCTGACGATATTAAACAATTAATTCTTTTTTATAAGAAAAGAAAAAATATTATTAACTCGGCCAAATTATAATCTCTACATTTGTGACGTATTCCATCGTATTATTGTTCCGATTTAGATCAATATCCTGACAATCAGTTATTACAATTTCGACAATATCCTAATCTTATATTGTTCCGATTTGTACGAATACGAACATTAATTTTCATTTACGAATTTGACAAGTACTTATTTTGCTATTAGTTTTGTTGTGTCTTTGACGGTAAATTTTTTTGCGGTTATTATATCGTTACCCACATTATATTATTACTGATTATTCTTACTTTTGTTTTCTTTACCTCGATATTAGTAAGCTTACCTAATTAAATCAATGGGTCAGCTTAATAATATTAGATTTTAGATAAAAAATTTCACTTATTATAGAGTTGACCTTGTTAAGTGAGGTGTTTTATAAGTACAAATATATTGCGACAATAAAATTTAGTTTTTTGTATGGCATTGTTAATTAAGATATGTCGATCATTATTAATGATCTTGACAGATTATAAAGTAAATGCAGTTGCCTTAGACGTTTTTTGTTTTATGAAGGAAAGAAGAAACTTGCTTTCTTAATAAAAAGATATTTGCTGACAAAAGATTTGCAAATTTATTACTTTTAGTTCTTTAAAAAAACTGTCATGTAATCTTTTCATTATTTTAGGAATTTAATCAATATCTAACCTAAAATTTGCTTATATAAAATTGCTCTTAGTTTTTTCTTTTTTATGCAACTACGATTTTTAGACAAATACCTGAAGTTGGGGGATGTATACAAGTTTGGGTAGGTCCTGTAAACCATACATATACCACCAATATTTCTGATGTTTCTGGGCCTTTCGTCAACTGCTTAAAATGCTGACAAAGGTATTTGTCTAATGTAAGGTCAATTTTTCAAAGTCCACATTGAAAGTTGACTATTCAAACTTTATATAAAACATTTTTGGAGTGAGCGAATATTTTATCTTCATATAACATCTACATAATACATCCTCTAAAGTCAGTAAAGACTCTTCTGAATCCAGATATCTTTTATCGATTTCTTATTCGGGAAATTTTAATAATTTTCAAATTCTGTGTTATTGATTTAAAAATTAAAGGGTAAAAATTACGAGTAGGGTTTTATTATTATATTTAATTGATCTTAAAATTAATAATTATTATTATATCAAATTTAATGTCTGTAATTATTGACTATCGTTATTTAGATACAAAAACAACAAAAATAATGTTAATTTTGTCTGAAGATTACGCTAAGTTAATCTACCCCAATTAATATCAATAATAAATTGTGTACAATATCGTCCAAAATTTACATAAATATTTCGTACAACAAGATTATTTGGTTCAATAAATTTAAAAAGGAGAGACAAGTAATAGAAATTACTTGTTATTTTTAAGGAGCAAAATAAATGAGAGAATTTCGGCTACGAGAAATTCGGTTCATCAAGATTAAGAATGTTTTTAATTACTGAGTTGCCTCATCAAATTTAACGGAATCTTTATTTGTTAAGGGAATAAAACATCATCGTTATTGATGGATAAGTGAAGTGAGACAAAATAGTTCAATTCCAAAAGATTCCCTTTTAGATTTAAAATTTTTTTGGAATTCAATATCTTCAGATTTAATTTAATTTAGTTTTTTTCGAAATTTATCAATTCTTTTAATACTATATAATACTGTTGGTACATAATCCATATAATATGAGTTTTATAAATTCTAAATTATATTAAACTTCTGTATGTTTATTCGTATGCGTGGTGTGCTCATTAAATACTCGAGGTGATGTAAAAATAACATTATAAATGAATATTTTTTTCACGGGCATTGATTAGTATGCATATGTATTTATGTTTCGATATAGAACCCAAAATTCTGTTTTCTTTTACAGTGTCTTACCAGCTCAAAGAAGGCATTTTCATAGAAAATGGCGGCTTAACTTTCTAATAATTTTGGTACAGCCTCTTTTGATTCTGCCTTTGTGGTGCGATGTCTAACTCGTAGATGTTTCTTGAGTTTGAGTAACAAATAAAAACACTCTGAATTTGATCAGGTGAATATATATATATATATATATATATATATATATATATAGTGTGTGAGGCTGTGGAAACCCACTTTCTCAATTTAGCTTGTAGAGAATTCAGTTGTGTGTATTGGAGCATTATTCTGGTAAAATTAAAATTATATTTGCTGAATTTTCGTCTGCACATCTTAACTTTCTCGAAATGCACATCTTTGCCAGCAATATTGAAACCATACCATGAAAATCAAAAAATAATATTAAGTTTCAAAGATTTCAGGTGTAAAATGGCTGCTCGTATCTTCTTTGTACTTTTCCTATTTAGAAATTTTCACTCCTTAAACTCATGTTTAGTGTCCGGTAGATTGAGAAGTAGTGCGGTTTCGTCAACTGCCACGATGTTTTTCAGAAAACTATTTCCAACTCGCTTCAATGTCATGCGACTAACCTGACACAAACTGAGTCAATTTTCACACATCTTCCTTGTTAGGAAGCGTGGAATGAACCGTAAAGAAAGTTTTCTCAGATCAAAATGGTTCTATACTTCCTTTTCTCAGGGGTTGTGGGGAACTGACGTAAAAAAATTCTTGTTGTTATGCATGTGTCAAATTTGACAATATTCTCCAAATCTCTAAAACGTTTCCAAACTTCCAAAGGTATTTCGATACTTATCACATCAAAAACTCTTTGTCTATCATGCTTAAGTTGTGAAATTTAGTTATAAACAGTAGTTTTGCATGGGCCTTTATCATGATTTACATTGCTAAACTTCTTAATAATTTCCTTTGCCTAAAACGTTTGCAAAACAAAAAACTTTATGACTCTAGGAAATTCAACAAAAGAATACATGATTATGAAGAAACATTGAATGTTCGAAAAAATTATAGCACATGCAGATATTTTAGTTACCTATGATACTCAAGGAATATAACAAAAAAATCAAATAAAATGATATTTTATTAGACATTCATTCCAAATATTTGATGGGCACACTATTTATATACATTACCATCCAACAAAAACTTTTGACAAGTATTTGGCAAGACATTGCATTGATGAATTAAAATTTGAAAAACAATAAAACGTCATAAGAAATGATTTATAATTGTAATAAACAGTAGATAGAAGTTGTTTTGAGCTGAAAACTGATTAATATTCTTCGTTAATATTAGTCGTAAAATACTTATAATATTTTTGATTGAGCTAGTGATTGGTATGATAAACAGATAGAATACAGACAATATAAAGGAGTCCTTCCTAATAATAATAAAATAACGTTGTCTAGTCCAATTTTTGATGAAGATACTTCAGAAACTATTACCATTTCTGCGAACTTGTAAGACTAATTTTGTAAAAAATATTATGTTAATATACAATTATTATATGAAATTAATTATATTTTTAATTATTAATTTTAAATATACTTATTTAATATTCTTATTGAATACTATATATTCTAATAAATATTATTATATAAATTTCATTCCAAGTTCACATCAATAAAGTACATTATATCATTGCTAAATTCAGATTGCTTTACTTCAATATTTTATTATTGTATTAACTTAATTACTCAAAAATATTTTTCTTAAGATGGATGCTTAAATAATTAATCGATATAATATAACTCTGTACATTTCTATGAACAAACATCTGAGAAATATAATAATAATCGACAGCAATTAAGATCAGGTAAATGAAGTAGCAGGAAAACCGAAAAACTGATATGTAGTAAATATATACGGAATAAGACAGGGATTGCGACTGAGTATAACTACAATAATTTTGTAAAAATATATCCTATTCCTAGTTAATATTCTTAAATGAATTTCTGTTAGAAAAGAAATAAATAAAATATCTAAAATAATAATATTACATTATTAATTTTTTTTGTTAATTTTCTTTCAATCCAATACACGTTTAATGTCTAGAGAAAAAAATACATAAAATAAATATTTTATTATAATGATTAATAATAATCATTAAATTAATTATTAAGTTTTCTTGTTTATGTTTCTTTTTTCTTCAGGCTTTACTTAATGAAATAGATTAAAATAAACGATCCGAAAAAAATAAAATAATTAATTAATAAGGAATTCAATTTATTTATTTCTTTTAATTTTAATTAATATTCGAAAATAGTTTTTTTTCATTGTTTCATAGAAATACTAATGTTTGTTACATAGACATTATTTTCTACAATGTTTGATTCAAGATTAAAAGTTACAAAGTTCACAAAAAAATATTAATAACAATTAAACACAAATTCAACAAATTTCTTCTCATTAATTTAATCATTTCACAAAAATCCGTTTTATTAAATTTTTTCTTTTGTTAAAATTTATTAAACTTATTTTAAATTTAATTTATAATAAACTTTTTATTTTTAAAATAATTTTGTTCTACATTATAAATTTTATTCCGTTTATGGTTTTTATTTTCAAACTTTCATCAATTATTTTCCTATTAAAATATATCGATTTTAATTATTTTAAACTTTTTAGATTTTTACTTTTTTGTTTTACGTAAATATTTTAAATTAAAAAAAATTATAAATTATTTGACAAATTGCAAATTTTAACTAAATTCTGATAACTAAAAAAAACAATTACTAATTAATTATTATTACAAATAATATTCTTCTTCATCTTCTAACAAAACGTTTACTGACTCACAAACGGAACCTATTTTTCTTAAATAAAAAATATAAATAAAATCAATAAATATATTTTATTTATATTTTCAATTTTTGTTTTATTTTTTATCAATTAGTATTAATTTTTTTCGACTTTTAGTATTTTGTAAACCCATTATTCTATTTGCAAAAATTATTTAGCCATTCAGATGGAGTTTTTATGACAACTTCAAAATCAAAAGCAATAAATAACGAATACAATTTATTGGTTACCTAAAAATTGCATTTCAGAATAAAACTCACATAGAGTAGCATTAGTTGTTTCTTGTTTCGTATCGCCAACTTGCTGCTCAGAATTTGTTTTAGAGGTTTTCACCAATAATAAGCAAGAATTACAGCTTTACTTCATATTTAACATACAATTTGATTTATTTTTCCCCTTTAACACACTGATTACGCTTGTTTCTATACTGTAATTGTGATTCTGCCCGAGTGTGTTTGGGAAATAATGTTTACCACATTGAATTATGGCTCATTTGTAATTTGATTATCTTATTATATCAATTATATATGAATAGAAAATTTTATCGTGTAAAAAAAACTTACAATTTTTAATAAACACCGATATTGAGACCAAATGGTCTTTAGTTTTTCATGGTCACCAAAAATCCTGGAAGTGCTTTTTTGTCTTATTGTTCTCTTAGTTCTATTCATTAAACGGTCTTGGAAACGTTCTTTCGAAATTCTTTTATGGAATTTTACAAATGTCGGATTTAAATGGAAAATTATATTTATGATTTATATTATTCTTTTCAATCAAGTCGTTTTTGCTCAATGGTTTCGTTATCAAATTGTGAAAACCCATTTATCGAAAGGTATTTTAAATTCGAAGAAAAAAAATTTTTTTTTCTCTACAAAAATTAAATAAATAATATTTATTTTATATTTAATAAATCAAGATTCTTTCTCAGTATTCAGTTTGAATTCCACATAATTTTATTATTTTTAAAATAATATTATTATCATTTTTATGGTCTCTCGAAACTTTATTTCTTAATAGAATTATTAAATATTTTCTCAGTGTAAATAATTATATTTCAAAATTGTAATAATTAAATAAAATGATAATAAAAAAAAGTAGAAGAATTAAATTAAATAATACTTTATAACGAAAAAAAATAATGTTTAACATTTAAAAAATTTTATAAAAATAAAACATCATTTTTTTAACAAAAAAATTTTAATTTGAATAAAATAATATTTAATTAATTAATAACTTTTTAATCAGCTTTTTCTGTCTCTTATTGTTTTTCGTCGAAAAAAGCATTTTTGTAATATTTGAATAAATTAAAATTTTACTCAGAGGAGTATTTTAACTGAAGCTTTGTTTTAATTCTAAGTCTGTTTTATTTTTATTAATTAAAATAAAAACAACAGTTAATGTTTAATTATATTTTTTTAAAAAATTAATTTTTCTTCTTAAAAATTGATTGACATTTAACAAGTGCAAAAACTATCTAATCTTTGTTAAATAATGATAAATTATTTCAGATTGATGTGAGTAAATAATATACCATTTAAACAAGAAATAAAATTTGAAATTAATAAATCATAAAATTTTCAAATTAATTAAAAATAAATCTTTTGAAAAAATGAATATTTATTTTGAAATAAAACGAAATTAATATTTGAAATTTTAAAATGTAATAGACAAACAGCTGTTATGTTTTGATCTTTTATAAATAAAATTGCATTAATTTGTTTTTCAAAAAATATATTTTAAAAATTAAAAGATGTAAAAAATTGTCGATAGTTGAATAAGATTGGATAGGTTAAAAATATATTCGTTATCAGATGAGATTCTTTGTCGATTCCGGAACGATTATCACGAGAAATATTTTGACATTCGAGTGAAGATTGAGGATTTTGTGGATGATTTCCCACGTCAATTCGTGATTGCGTTTGGTGTTGTTGAAAAACAAATGGATGATTTTTGTGGTTATTAGAATATCGATATCCAAATGTGGATCGAGTTCACTGAGTTCCAAGAGGATTCGTTCGAGTGCTTGTTTTTATTGCAGTCGATTTTCATAGATTATTTGAATGAGAAGTCAAGAAAAAAGCTGTTGTCAAGTCGATATTATTATTATTTCTGAATTAATTAATAATATATATTTAAAAGTCCAATCCCTTAGGGATATTGATTTTTTATTATTATTTATTATAATTTTTTTTATGTAATAAATATATGATAATTATATATGTATTAATGTCTAATATAATATAAATACAGACCATATAATAATGTGATACTAAACACGCAATAAATAATTTTAAAATAAATGCATAATAAATAATAATATGATAAGTAAGTAAATATGCCAATTTCAATATAGATAAGCATGATACGCGACACTATGGTTTTGAAGAAGTTATTTTAAATACAAATATATTTTAAATTTTAAAAAATATTAAAAATTGTTTATATTACCTTTCTTTTTATATATAAGTTAGTGAATCTTTAAATCAAACAAAATTCTTCGTTTTTTTAAAGAAAAAGAGACATTATAACTTTTACTAACTTTTAAGAAGAAACATAAACAATATTTAAACAATAACTAAAATATCAATTGAAAAAAAATTAATTAATTTAATTAGACGCGTCTAAATCTTCAATACAAAATTTTTGATTCAAAATTGCTTTCGTTAGATTTTTCATTCTCTTTTAAATTACAATTAAATACTCCAAGCAGATTTGCTTCCTATTAACTAATTAGATTATATATAAAAGATAAAATTTTGAGATAAACTGGTTATAAATTAAAAATTGGATATGAAGTTAATATATAATATTCTTAAAAAATACAATTCAAATGCCTTTAAAACATTTTTGTTTTATAATCTTGCTTAAAATTTAGAATAGGGAAAGAAAAAAAAATAATCAAATATCAAACGAAACAATATTGTCACTTGCAAAGCTCTAGTATATAAAATATATATAAAGATTTACAAAAACAAATTTAGGAGATTTTATTGTGTAAATAAAAATAAAATAAATTCTTAAAAATAAAATTAGAAGACGCCATTTTAAAATAAAATTTTTTATTGATGCAATTTATTTCAACGGAATATCCGTTAGTAATAAATCAAAAACTCCTTTGAGTTTATGCTCGGATCTTGTGTATAAATTTGAGTGTAATGGGTGCAACGCTATAAAAATTGGAGACAGTCCATCATCTCTGTAAATGGGTTTGTGAGCATAGACATCTAGGTGGTAGTAGTAATATTGCTGAACATAAAAAACATTGTAAATCGTCTGTTGAAATAAATAATTTTAAAGTTTTACGCAGTAATTTTAAAAATTATTGGGAAAGAGTCTCGTGTGAGGCATTATTAATTAAAGTGGTTAATCCAATCAAGTGACTCATCAACTTCGTTGAAAGTTTTTGCCTGAAAAATTAATTACATAATTGATTTTGTAATAATCATTTTAACATATATAAGCTTAACAGCTACAATCAGAATCGCCTGATGATGACGGATATTCCGTCGAAATATATTGCATCAATAAAAAATTTTATTTTAAAATGGCGTCTTCTAATTTTTAAAAAACAACTGCCATTGTTTTTTTTAATTTATCAGTAATAAATTTAAATTGGAAATGTATAAAACTTCAAACCACATCCATCAAAATTTTTATATGTTTTTGGTAATCGTGAACCCTTAACAATTTCTTTTTACTATATTTTTTTAAATTTTATCAAATATTGGAAAAGTTATTTTTCGAAAAAATTTTTTTGTAACAATTAAATATCAAACTTAATATAAATAATTAATGAAAATAAGTTTTCGTAATCTTTCACAAAACGTTCATTAATTTTAAAACACAATTTATTTTTTATAAAATTTAAATAAAATAAATACTATTTTTGAGTTGTATTATTTTCCACTTATTGTTAAAAAGAAAAAGAATTAAAAATTATTTAAACTTAAGACGTTTGCAAAATTTACCATTTTCATTAAGAGATGCTTTGATTTATTTTCTCTGATGTAAAAGTTAAACCTAATGAACATTAAATACAAGAATGTCAAATTAATGATACTTTTTATAACCAATTTTTTGAAAATTAATTACTACTCATTAAGATAGGGACCTTGCCCAATATGATAAATATCTCTTACGAGGGCTTGTTTTATATTACATTAGTTTTGGTTTGTAATACATTGTTTATTTACACATAAAAACAATATGTATTCTTTTCAAAAATTTCTTGCCAGCTGGATCATAAATAATAACAACCCTAAATATTTTGGATGCACATGAAACAAGTAAATTTTATTTTTCGATAAAACAAAAAAAAAGTTTTACAAAACATACTTTTCACAATTTTTAAAAAAAAATAATAATAAATAATTGAAAAACAAGTAGGTATCTATTTATGATTCATTATGCAAAATAAAAAATATAATCTCCTAATAATGTGTACTCAAAAAAGACTTAAAATTATTTATCCCTATTTTATATTTTTTTGATTTTCCAATCATCGGTTTTTAAAATAATTCTATTAGCAAACACTGTTGCTAATTATATTCATTATCAACCTTAAAACGTGAAGAGAAGAATGGTGATTACATAAGATTTAAAAAAATAAAATTGGAACAATGATGATTACATAAGATTGAAAAAAATAAAATTGGAATCTTATCTTATAAAAGCCCAAGTCACTCACTGCCTGCCTCACTGCCTCACTAACGCTGTAAGGTAAATTTTTGAAATGATTTTATAATCAATAAAGAAATGATTGTATATTAATA